>JAQFZY010000009.1:0-120979 GCA_034696285.1 Hypogastrura burkilli | reverse complement strand
GTTGTAGGGTTTTGTAACGTCAAAAATCAGGGCATGAGTTCTTCCTCCGGGTGAGCCTACCCAACCTAGTCTAATACCCTGAGGTTCACACACGTTTCGGGTAGCCCGCCGCCGCCTTTCCTTAATGATTTGCATACTCCTTTCCTGATAAAATTATTAAGGAAGGGGACAGAGTTACGTGAAACGTGTATGAACCTGATTTAGCACAAGGTTTTATGGAGTCGTAAAATTAAATCCGGCGGACCTCCCAGATTTAAAACCTCACTGTATAAAATCCAACATCGGCAACAACTTGTCGTATTTCAGTAAAGTATAAGTACGAACAATTACCACAAGGAAATTGCGGTAAGGACAACAACAACGTTGGAGTGAGTGTGAGTGAGCGAGTGAGTAGTGTTTGTTGAGGTTGAGAGAGGAAAGTCGTTGTGCGTAGTTGTGCCTTGAGATTGAGATCAGCTTCAGTTGTCTCTTCCTGTTAAGTTGTTTTCTTAGAGAGGTCAAGGGTCAAGCGTCGAGCCTTCAAGCGAGAACAGTGCACTGTATTACCTGTTTCAACTTTCAACACCAACAGACACCATGAGTTTTAATCTGGCGGAACTGCGACGGGATGGAAGTTTGGGTTTGTAAACTCTTTGACTGACTTAATATTACCACATACCGCAGTATAAAAATATAATATATAGTGAGGTTTTTAAAGTGGGACTGTCCGCCGGATTTTGTATGTTTAATGGAGGGGCGGGGAAAGCCTATGTAAAAACAATCACCGCCACGCCGACCAGATCCTTATACGGACCTATTTCGGACAACCGCCGGATTTAATTTTATCAGTCCACATAACCTCGCACTAAATCAGGTTCATACACGTTTCGGGTTAGTCGAGGACCTCAACTCTCTAAACCTGAGCCACGGATATTCCTCACGTAGCGCCACAACAGTCAGGCGGCTCACAGAGGAGAGAAGCCAGGCTCGGGTATAGCCCGACTCCTATTCTTAATGATTTGCTTTACTCCCTGATTAAATTATTAAGGGGATGGGGCTAACGTGTATGAACCTGATTTAACACGAGGTTAAGTGGACTGATAAAATTAAATACGGCGGACCGTCCCACAGTAAAAAACCTCACTGTATATACATATATTTTAACGCAAAATATATAAAAATCCGTACTTATAAGAAAATAAGTTTCCAAGTGTCTAAATATCCTACACCTGTACACCTATTACAACTACTCAAGCCTCTTTTTGTTCCAAGCGCCCGAACAGAGTGGAGGTAAATTTTCTGAAGGTAACAACTGTCTATGTATGTGGAGATGACATTTCAGGGGTGTAAATTTTCCGGAGGTAACTTTTCTGGAGGTAACACTTCCTCCTGAAAAGGTAACAGAATGAATTCTGGACTATAATATTTCTGACAAATACCCTAATTGCTACAGTCCAACAGTCCAGTTTGCATTCATAAATAAAGACATCCAATCCGTTTTGTACCTATCATCCCATTTTCAAATGCATAGAAGTTAATCGTTATAATCACAGTATACATATTGAGACAGCACTTCATTGCTAAATAATTCTACCACTACTATGAACGCGCTCTTTTTCCCGCTCGGGCTTCGGGCCACTCATAAAGTTTGTACAGGTTTGTTAGAGGATGGGGGATGCGGGTAGCGGAAAGCGTACGATTTCGTACTGCAGGGTGGATGGGGGTTCAGATCCAGATGACGTAGTATCTGTACAGGGACGTTCAGTAACGGCGCGGGCATTTAATTAATAATTTTTTAATTGGCGTTAATTTGATCAACTTTGAACGCTTAGATTCAAATTAATGTTTGTCGCCACAGATTCTGTTGCCCTAAATTCATCAAATCGAACCATAAAAGTAGTCACAGCAGCAGCCAAGGACCGACAGAGGAAACTTTAGATTAGTAGTACATACGATATTGACGTCGAAGTAAACGAAATTCAAGTCCGTGAATTACAGATGAGTCTGCTTCAGGGAACTCGATAATATATACCTCAATCGATATATACTCAATTGGACCTCAACTCTAAACCTGAACCACGGATATCCTTCACGTACCACCACAACAGTCAGACGGCTCGCGAAGGAGAGAAGCCGGGCTCAGACTTATGCTGAATGCTGACTAGTCGAATTTTATGTACAAACATTTGTGAAAGCCTGTTAATTGGTTTTTTAAACGCTCAGCTTACCGTGTGCGCATTCTTGGCTAAAGCGTATGCGTATGTACTTAGGGTGGGTGGAGGTAAATGGATTCGTACACTTTCGTATTTTAGGGAGGGTAGGGGTGAGAAGTCAAGATTTTCCCTGTATTACATACTTAATGAATTGCCCCTTTTGGAAAAAGTCACCTACACCTAACACCTACAACATACAACCTAACTTTAGGACGAGATGTCGGAGTTTTCTCACCCAAAAAAGGGGGCGCATGAGCTCCACAAAATAGCTTCGCTGTTTTACCCGCCGGAGAGGAGCTCATGGGGCCCCGTTTTTGGGTGAACAAACTCCGACACCTCGTGCTGAAGTTAGATTGTATGGCACAATAGGATAAATTGGATAAACTATGAGTGCATTTTTTCCCCGACAGATATCACCGTAAATGTGAGCCTATCCATAAACGGGAAAACACACGAGCGACCGATAAAAGCGAAGAGGCAGATGTCAGTCTTGCAGTTGAAGGAGGGATTTAAGAAGGATTTGGGCCTTACGTATGAGTTGAAGGAGATTCATCTTCATTTGGATTCTGTGGAGTTGGAAAACACCCATGTATTGGCAAAATATAACATTCGGCCTTGTAAGCTCTTTTCTTCCTGCTATTAGGTCAAAGTAAGGGTTTGGAAACAAGAGCAAAATCTAAACCCTAAACCTCACATTTCATGTCGTTTTAAAATTTATATTTTTAAACCAAAATTTTCACAAAGCTTCAATATTGGGGAATCCTAATCAGATGTTAATTTCGGTCAAAGAAAGTGGGAAAGTATAAAGTAACCAAAACAAAAAGAGAGGAGGAAGGAAGGCGAAAATCTACCAAAGATGGAAGAATTTAACTATTGTATCAAATATGGCGTTTTAATTCAGTAGTTTTTAAAATAATAGAATACTCTAAAATACTAGTGTGGGGAAAATATTGGGAAGGTAATTTGGAACCAGTAAGAAAGGCAAAACGTCCTCAATTAGGAGGAAAATTTTGACTGATTGAAAGATTTTCCATCCCCGCCCTACTGTATTACTTATCAACTTCATTAGGAATTGCCCAACAATTAAGCAGTTTATTTTCGCACTTTATTCTCTCTCCAACTAACAGCATCGAAAATCATCGCTACAGTAAAGCGAGTGGTCCATGTTAGTGTTCGTCCTTACATTGGGCATCAAAAGGTTATCAGGTTTGATGTGCTCCGGGAGGCTCGAGTGCTGGATGTCAAGAACGAATTTGCGAGGCGCAAGCAGAAAATGGGGGCTCTAGAATGGGAGGAAAAGGATTTCATATTGATGGTTCGTGTAAGTGCGCTGGAGGACGACCGGACTATTGGCTCCTACATGCACCCAGAAAGTAAGTGTCTATTCCCCCCCCCCCCCCACCCAACCCTAGGAAGTTTCCCCAACCTCAGTTTACAATTAAACTTAAACACCTCCTCCTCCAGATACAGGCATCTTTCTCCATGCTCTTTTCAAGTGGAAGGGATTGGCGTATTTCAACAGTTCTGAGGAAGCGGGAGAGCCGGACGTTGAGCCGGTGGCTGAATGGTCCGATGCAGAAGACTCAGAGCCGGTGCTGGGCTGGGGTGGGCTTAGTGTTCCGCTCAACAAGGATGACGTTCCCCCGGGTTGGGCTGGAACTAGTCTACACAAAGATGAACCGGATTGGGAGTCGGATTCCGATTCTGACCCCATTGACGCTGAGCAAGAGATGGCAAAACTTCGGCTATTTTTCGAAGAAGACGGACCGGAAAGTGATGATGAAAAGGAACAGGTGACAGTTGAAGGTCGTGCAGACCCCAAACCGGCTTAGTACTCATAATTTGTTGACTTATTGTAGCATTGAGGAAGCTCATTTTTCATTTTATAATGGAACCCACTCTTTCCTGTCACCTCTTGTTCTTGTCTTTTCGAAATAGAACTCCCAGTTCTGTCTAAATACTACAATACGAGTTATTTAGACAATTACAATTTATATTGAAATGTATCACTATTTAAATTGAACTCTATTACATGCGATTTAATTACTAAATCTTTTTTTTTTCACACAAAATTATTTAGTCCCCAAAGTTATAGGTTTCAATATAAACAGTAATAGTCTAATAATAAGTCTACTACAGTCTACTATGTTCTTGTAATATATGACAACTCACAACCTTGGGATTGCCAGAATTGGCTCCCAGCTTCTCAACACGTTAGTTTTATGATGCCCAACTCCATTTCTTTTATACTTTCACTGTCCCTAATATTGACATTATGGATCCAATAGGGCCCCGGGAATGGTGTGGTTTCGAAATTAGTGCCCGGGCCCCTCTTCGACAAGGCCCATGAATCATGAATGGCCAGAGCCGTTTGGTTCCCTTTCTTATCTGAGTCAGGCCTTCGGCCAACAAAGTACCAACTGGTGGTGAGGATATTACGGGCAGAAATGAAAACGTTTTTTTAGCCGAAGATAAAACGGAAATCTATAAGAATCAGGGGTTCGGGACGGAATGATTTGGGATCCGAGTGCTTTCCCGTGCTCTTCTCACATTTTTTCTCCTCAATCCTACATAGTAAAGTAAGACTACGTATTTCTCACTCGCAATTTCGATGGAGCTCCCTCAATTATGTACGTTGCTTAGCTAGTCGGTTTAATTTCTGCCTCGAATTCCGTCGATTTATGAATAAAGTTAGGTTAGATTTTAATTTGTCGGCCTTGAGTGTAATATGTCGAAGGAGTGGAGTTTTGAATTCCGTTTGTCAGTAGGAGTGGAGCACTGTTGACAGGTCAGGTTGGCTCCTGGTCTTTCGGACTGTAGGAGGAGTATAAGTTGAATTTCTTATTCAGGTCCCAAATAACCCGACCAGCAGCCAGCCTCTGCTTTCTCCCATTGCCGAATGAGCGGGTTTGAATGGAGAAATTATGCCAAAGTGCAATTCTCTATGATTTTTCCTCCGCCCGCCTTCCCCTCCACATTTTATATGAAATGAAACGTCAGCAGAAGGGAAGGCCCGCCGCGGCCTAACGTTCTTTCATTCCGAATGTAGAAATTGCATTATGGGCCATAGCTGCGTCCTATTCCACTACTAATGGATTCTCATGAATATGATGGGAGGAGGAAAATTATGCAGAGCTACAGGGATAGGCAGGCCGGAGAGGAGGAGAGTGTCCTGGAAATGGAATCTTCCGAGCTCTCATAGACACGTAGATCATAAAATAGTCATGCAGAGCTTTTTTCCTAGATCTTTGTTTTCTCTTTGTCGTCTCGAGAAAGCTCAAAATCCGTGTGGGCAGGCCGGGAGAGGAGCCGAAAGCTGGCGTACAACTAGACATGGAAAATTACAAGAGGCCGGGATTCGGATTCAAATATTATGTAGAGCTGAGGCTGTGGACTGTAATGAGACGTAGGAAGAGGAGGGAATCCGAAGTGGTTTAAGTATGTATGTCAGGCGGGGAGCCCGCCAGACGAGGCTAGACTCTCGAATTCTATGAGTACTATGACACCTTGAGACACATACGGAGATATGATCTGGATCTCGAGTGTTTCTTCTACGTCAGTCTCAAAGGAGTTCCCGTCCGCGTCATCTGCGTTCTTGGGGTAGACAGGGAGGGAAGGGAGAGGGCCTGAGAACTATTTAAGAATTTCGGGAGCTCCGGCCCCGACACGGAACCTGACTTCATAATACAAGATGACAAGATTAGGAGTAGGAGGGATGTTTTTGTTGTGGTTAAATTAATGTGGACAATGTACAAAGCGTATGCTTAGTTGTGAGTTTTGAAGAATCTGCCTACAGTACTTTCACCGTCCACTTCAGAATTTATACTTTTTAGGATAGGGTGGCCTTGAATTGACAGATAAATATTTGAATTTTTTGACTGTCTGACTTATGAATCAGGCATCCTCCTGATCCTCCTGACAGACGACAAGTTTATTTGAGCGTAGCTTCTTGGATTTTTAGAGCAATTTCATATTATAATTTTTGGTTATCTACAGTAAGAAATATTTCTGCCTATCGAATTCTGGCAAATATAACTAGGTTTTTCTTTTAAAAATTAGTATCCGTGTAAGGGGGAGAGCTTGTACAAAGTATTGTAGTTTGTAGTGGATTGCAATGGAGCAAGCTGTATCCGCTCATGTTATTTTTGGGTCTTTCTTCCTCCCAAAATCCTATATAAAAATAAAAACTAAGGCCGGGCGCCAGGCCCACAGCAGGATTGTTAGGTCCCTTCAACCCACACACGAAATAAAATTTTATGTTACTGCATATTGAATTGAACTCAGGGCAAGAGCCTTCTCTGACGCCGCCCCAAGGATACCCTAAGTGCATACAAGATACTTTCTCCATACGTTAACTATTCTAGGCATAAAGGAACTCTGGCCCAGACCCGCTGCTGGGTAAACTCCGTCAACAATGTGTGTGGGGGACAGGACACGGGCTCCAGGTTTCCCCCCAAAGATATAATAATAATAATAAATATAACATAAGCCACCCAAGGAATCTATCGGCTAAACAGTTTACTCCCACCGCATAAGGCATAACCCATAAG
Source organism: Hypogastrura burkilli (assembly GCA_034696285.1). Classification (NCBI taxonomy): domain Eukaryota; kingdom Metazoa; phylum Arthropoda; class Collembola; order Poduromorpha; family Hypogastruridae; genus Hypogastrura; species Hypogastrura burkilli. Next base: position 114,237 of record JAQFZY010000009.1, on the reverse strand, counting down.
GCGTCCATAAGTCATCCACCTTCTTAGCTGGGAGCCGGGAGCCTCCACAAAATTATTATGCCCCGTCAGGGCCTGGAACTGTCAAGAACACAAACGTGGGGGCCTTCCCACCTTTCTCCATGTAAATTACGAGGCCTCCCGATATTGGAGGCGTCTTGGCCCATAAACTTGGTATTAAAGACGGAGCCCGGGCCTGACAGGAACTTTTCTTTTTGAGTCCGGACCAAGAATATGGCTAATGGGCCCCACCATCAATATCATACATCAAGCCAAGGAACGGATCAGAGAGCATGGGGATAGGCCTAAGCTAGTAGGTAACATAATATGCCAGCTACAAATCCGCCGGCCGGGAAGAATGGGAAATGACGGAGACACAGGTGCAGAATTCTACACACTCTCTCTATGATACGCTCCACAGCTTCCCATTAGCCTTCCTTTCTCTTTGGCCATAAATAGTAAATAGGGGAAGAGGCGTTGCAATCGACAGTAAGGCTGATGGGGACGGGCATACTTTGTTTCCAATAAGCAGGTCCTAGTCCTATGTGTTGCAAATTGTCTAGGATATTGGAATTGGATAGCTGGGTAGTCCAATTCAATCAATTCAAAATTTCATATTCAAATCCACTATTTTTACGTGCTAAAAGGTAGCTCTAAGTCAAAACTTTATGCTCACTCCATGTTGGAAATTATTTTGGAATGGGATGCGTAGAAATTACTTAACAATACGACTTTAGTATGCTTGTTCTCACCACTCGTATTTTTCGCATATTCTGATAATCCAACTCGATTTTGCAAGCTTTTTTGCTGCTCACGTTTATTTTTTATATCCGATGGCAGTGGCATGAGGGACTTCAATGTCATACTTCTTGGTTCTTGCTCCATGCTGTGTAGTCAGACTATACGCATAGGACGTACATAGTACTCTGGATCGGGAAAATAAAAAATTAGGTATTTACAAATACAGAATTCGGAGTATTCTCAAGACGAGAGGCTTTGTTTTCCCGTCCAAAGTAGGCCTGAAAGGTTAGGAAGACGCCGGTAGGAGGGCCGAGTGGCCTAAGGTTGAGTGAAGTTCGGCGGAACTGGAAGTGACAGTTGTTCATTTCCAAACAGTAAAAGTTTCCTTAAATGCTCCTGGAAACACTGTACGGTACAAGACACACCTTATCGGAAGGGGAAGTCCGTCCAACTTTTCCCCCGTTGCGTTGTGTAAACCTTCAAAGCTTTCTCCGCTCACAAACAGTGCAAACAAATGGATGAGAAGTGAGAATGCAATATATTGCATAGGTTTTTCCTAGGTACACATAATGTTGGCAAGTTACTCGCAAAGTCAAGATTCGGAGAGTTTACGTTAGTAGATTAGGTTAAGCTGCAGATAGTTTATTTAATATCTGAGCAGGTCTCAAGAATTTCGACCATTCGAATTAAAAAGTTGTCCGATGGGTCGGAAAACCGAAACGAAATTTTGGTCAGTTATTCAGCAGTGAATGGACGTTTAAAATCCAAATTTGTAGAATTTAAGGTCCCCGCCATGGGCGGGAGTGGTACCTAAGGTACTAAGTGCCAAATTGGACGATTTTGGGTAGGTATCAAAGTTCCCACTTTTTTAAAGCCGTTTATTGACCGATCATCCTGAAAATTTGCATAATCTGAGATGTATTATCTAGGGTTTTTATTTGTCTGTTTTTCGAAAAATTGATTTGTTCATTTTTTTAGATGGTCAAAATTTTGAAAAAATAAACTTTATGCAAACATACATGTGTGGCATATGGCATATGACTGGAATCAGGGTGACTTATGGAGTAGTATAAGCATAAAATAAAAAATCCTAAACGAATTTCCGCGAAAATACCCGGGTATTTTGTCCACCGGAAAGTATAGTTCCCGTTTTTCCTAGAATATTGAAGCCGTTTATGGACCAATCATCCTGAAAATTTGCATGAATAATCTTATCGCAGAATGCAAATTTTATAATAAAATATGGCCAAAGTCATAGGTCGCTTCCTTGCACCTCCTGTACCTCCAATACAAAGGGTCGCCTTAGGTCACAGGGCATAGTTGTAGTTATATATCCCTTTCTGATAAAATTCTTTGACGCTTTGCCTGTTTCCATACTTGTATATTTTACACTCCATGCCCGAAAACGGCCAGTGGCTGCGAAATCAGCCACAAGCCGAAATTACTGCTTTTCGATATTCCACTGTAGTAACGTATCCTAGCCTAGCTTAACACAATTTAATCTAAGCTAATCTAACCTAACCTAACCTGATAGTATCATTAGAATAAGGTTAGGTTAGGCTACCTAGTAATGTTCGGGTAATGGTCGATTGTCGATTGTTAAAAAAGAGCTCACAACTAGTTGTGGCTATTTCGGGGCTGGTGTGTAACTTATAGAACTGTTGACACTGAAAATCGTTTAAATGGGCACCAAAGCCATAGCCTGACGCCTGACTCCTTGACCGCCAAAATGGACATCAAGCCTGCATGTCCATAGGCTTTAGCGGCCTTTGGCTTGATTACGCACTGTTACGCTCTGACCTTACTGTAGAGTTTAACAACCCTGGTCTAGGGTATGTTCTAGTCATGATATGATGTACGCAACACTGCAGTTAGATCCTAATCTCAGTTTTAACGGTGCTATGGCAACCCGTATTTGCTTCTCTTCTTGAAGATCGACAACAACGGTGGCTAGTTTTCTAAAGCTGGTCAAAAGGAACTTACGAAGCATGTGAATATTAAAGACAGCATGACCTGCTCTGGTCGCTTAGTCTGTTCGTCAGAATATTATACCTGAACTCTTGTACAGATAACATAAGGGTGTAAATTATGGCAGATTCGCCGACAGACGAAGTGCAGGATCAGGGTAACCCTGGACCCGGTGACACACTTCCTCATCCGAAGCGGAAGCTTAAAAAAAAGCGGAAGAGGTCAAAGCCACGAAAGCGTTCAGCTAGTGTGGAAGGTGGGAAAGGAGCAAAAGACGCTGAGTTTGTCATGCCAAAACCCCATCGGAAAAAAATTAAAAGGAAGCGACGTAGCCGGCTATCGAAGCAGTCGGCGGAATCCGGCGAAAATCCTCCGGATCCGGACCCGGACCCAGATCTAGCTCCAGCCCAAAATGAGATGAGCAATGATACGATTGACTTCGAGAAAGCGGCTTCACTATCAGAAACTGAAGAACAGAAGCCCGTGGCCAAGAAACGACGGGAGGGCTCCTCGGAAGACGCCGCGAGGCTGTCCAGGGTGTTGACCTCTAAGAAGAAGTTTCGGAAGCGGCGGAATAAGAAGAAACTAGCCACGGTTGGGCCTGACCTCGGGGCTATGAATGCCCTCTTCCGGAAGCCGACGAAGGTCAATCCCATGGGGACCTTCATACATACTGCGGACGAGAACGGGGTCCCCCATCAAGTCCTCCAGCATGATAGGGCTGCAAAGCGGGAGGCCCAGGTTGTGGACAAGTATGATGTCCATGCATGGATGGAAACAGGCGTACTGTCTCATTCGATACTTAATAGGCGGAAGTTCCTTCATGATCAACCATTAGGTACCTATGCACACACGCAGCCTTGTTTCCTTTATTCACATTCGGCATCCGTCACATTTCGATATGATTGCATATTTTACTTAACTCAAGCTGTAGTCATGGTAATGTAGAGGCTTTCTCCCGAAATTTGCGATTGGAACTAAGATTGACTTTACTAAATTATTTTGAGATTGATTTACCTAGGCCTTAAACATACAAGAATCACGTTCAAATACGAGCAGACCCCGACCGCCCTTCCACCAATTGTTCGGTTCATTTTTTGGACTTCAAACATTTGGGAATGGTAACTGACGTCTTGTATATACTACTGTAAGAGTGTGCATAGGACTTGTTTTCATTATATTGTGCTATTTGTTTGTGTTACAGGTGCTTAATCGCCATTACGGTTGTCCAATTCTATTTGCTCACATACGCCTCCGTCTTCCAATTTTTCCAAACGGGTACGATTCTTCGAATTCGTATTTCTAAAATAATTAATATATTTAAGTTAGATTAGGTTAGGTTATGTTACCCACAAACCAGTTATACAATTTAGATACGCAAAACTACAGCCCTCACAAACTACATATAATCTTTTGTGTAAAACCGGTCATCCTGAAATACTCTAAAGTATCACTTTACATAAACCGTTCTTCAGAGGTTTTTTGGTTTTATCGGGTTTAACCCTGTTTCTTACAATCAATCGCGTGAAACGGGTTTCTGTCATATTATTAATATGACATAAAATTAATATAACAGTGCTTATGGAGTGCTTATGGATAATTGCGGTAGAAGAGATTTAAACTATAGGTTAATTTTATACAATTGCCCACTTCTCGCTCTGTTATACGTTTAGAAAGCACAACTATTCTCTTCATATCTGCAACACGCAACACTACTAAATATAAATAATATATGTTTTTAAATAAGTACACGTAAATTAAACAAAATGAAACGGCAAATTTCAAAACGGCTTCCAGTAATCAATTTTTGGATTTTTTAATAGTAGTTTAGTGTTAACGGAGTTCACTTCAAGGACAAAAGTTCAAGGCTAACCGGCTTCAAGTGCTAGTAATTAATAAATGAACCACTTGATATATTATGAACTCAAAAACAGTTTTCACAATGATTTGCTAATGGCGCGGTGCTTAATACGGCGGCGCAACGTCATAATTTCTGTGATCTCTGGATGTCACACATTTTCACACTCCGTTATTTGGCTATGCCCGTTACAACGGCTTATTCTTTCGTTAGTGCGGTATACTATCAATATGAATTAATGCTATGTGACTACAGAGTGTAGAAATTGGTTTCGTTACCAGCGCGTCATCAAAACCTAAAAAAAAAATAAAACCCGATAAAACCCATAATCAGGGAATAAAACCCATGGGTTTTATTTTCCATTCCTGGTATCTGATGTTGTAGACCCGCGACCTGCGGGAAGCGATTGTAATGAGTAACTCATGTCGTAGTAGGCAACACTCCTATTTCTTCGGATCTGGTAACGTGCTAGGGTAGATAAAACTTCCGTAATAGGAATAGGTACTCAAAGCTTATGTATTAATTGTATTTCTAGAAATTTTCTACACTGTCTACGTGATTGACATGATTTTCCTATGCGATGCCGTGTTTCGACTCGCACTTGAAGTATGGCGGTGTGAACGGGAAGTCCCTTGCATAGTTCTCCAGTCCCCATACACTGTGCTCACGTTCTTCGCTGATTCGGCCTCCATTATTCCCATCGAAAGGATTTTCATTCTAATAGCCGGAACGGAGAATCTTACTTATTTGGGGATCTACGACTTCTTCCGTTACAATCGAATGCTCAGATTCACACGGATATTCGGGTTCTTGGGTATGATCCCGCTAATTCTGACACCATGACAAAGGTTTACTGAATTATGAATGTGGCTCGTGTTGTTCTGTAGCTGCGGCGACCAAATCAAGACGCATTTCGGAGAAGCTGAATTTCTTCATGAAATACTTTCTAATCTACATAGGTTAGAGCAGCCGTTATTTCTTGCAATGAAGTGCAGATTCTCCCAAAAGGGACTTTACCATTTATACGAGATCTATCATTGTTTTTTGTTTGTGTAGGTTTCATCCAGCTTTGCGCCTGTATATATCACCTTTTCCTCCATGTGGTAATTGTGTTCAACTTTAGTTTACCCATTCAGCAAAGTAGGGGTAGAAATCGAAGATTTACATATTCGTTTGGTAGGAACCTATCGAAATGTTGATCCAAGTGAAGAAATACGAGGACTTGGCGGGGACTTGGTTGGAGGACATGGAAGATCTGAAGCCAGGTTTCGATTTGACCCCCTTTGATTTCTATACGTTGGCAATTTACTTCTCGGTATAACCTTCTCATATGATATTTTGGGATAAATCTTATTAGCATATAATCACTGTATACACGTAAATCATTTTTCCTATTTACAGACCGCCGTCGTCACAACTACTGGGTAAGAAGGTCAGCGCAGGGTGGATGAACTCTACAGCTACAGTGTGTAGTAGAGTACTGACCTACTGACCTGATACTGACCTACTACTGTAGAGTTCAACCACCCTGGATCGGCGGAATCGATTCTGCTCAATATTTTGCCACGTTAAGTTTACGTCCTTTGAGCCAAAAGACCATAGGCTAGAAGGATCAGTAGGGTAGTACTCGAAATTTGAAAGATACCATATGCTGCTGACTACAACGTTGGATAAGCATACAGATAGCTTCAAAGACTTACTACTTATCGAAAGCTTACCTTCTTTTGTTTTAGATATGGTGAAGTGGAAGCCAAGAGCATCGTGGAAATGATCTTCACAATTATTGTCATGTTGTTTGGGTCCATTATTTTCCCTGGCCTCTTCCAGAGTGAGCTGGCTAATTTTGAGTTGAAATTAGATGGAGCAAGATTTGATTTGTTCTTCAGGCTTGAGGCTATTTCCCAGCACTTGGTAACCTACAATTCTGACCTTATGAGCCCAACTAAAATGTTCTCAAGCCTATTTCTTGTTTCAAACTACAGGAAGAGATCAAAACGTCTGCTCTATTTCGGAAGAAAGTGAAGCAGTATTACCCACTACTGCAAGTGATCCACACTACATAATCCTATTTATTTAAGGACTAATGGTATAAAGCTAAAAAAAATTACGATCACTAAGTACCTGCTTTCCAAGATAAGTGGATTATTGCTTGCTACTAGCTAGAAAAGCAGCTGAAACTGCAAACTTTCGCGAAGCTAACATAGAATCATAATTTTCAGTCAGAACTCAGGTTTTTAGGGACCATCATCAGTAAAGTATAAAATATTTGTCACAACAGGTGGAACTTCCGTGAGGGTGTTCTCCATGTTCCATTCTTCAAAGAGTTACCACTCTCACTCCAGGGAGACATCAAGTTCGATTATTGTATGACTAATGCATTATCTATGTTCATATTCGAATCAAGCCATTTATAACCTAATTTGAATATAAGGCCAAGAAATGTTTCACAAATCAAGCCTGTTTCGAGGGCTGGACCCCAGCTTCCTCCGTGCCGTTGCCGCAAAGGTTGAAGTCGTGCTCTACAATCCTGAAATGCTCTTATTTGCACAAGGCGTGAGTATTAGACGCAGTAAACTACAGTAGTACTACACTACGTATCTTGGAACCAAAGCATAAGGAGACTTCTGCGTAATTCAGGACTACGCCATGAAGATGTACTACATTATACAAGGGGAAGCCATTGCCAAGTCCAAATTTCGGAGTGAAGCGGGTGGGAAGACGGGTGGGGCCGTGATCCGGGCCGGCTGCATCATTGGTGAAATCAACCTCTTCTTCTCTTATCCCTACACAACGACAGTTTGGAGCCGGACCTGCTGTCAGCTCCTCAAGATTGAGAAGGAGGAGCTCCTCAGCATGCTTGACGACTATCCAACAATTCTGGAAATATTCCGACAGCGGGTCCAGCGGCGATTCAATTACCTCCACGAGCACCATGAGCTCAAGGGCCATGAACCCATCCTCTGGGTTGAGGCCAAGGAGAGCCTCGGCTTCATGGTGGGAGCGAACATGCCCAGGAATGAATTTCCTGTCGTTATGAGATGGTAGGTCCAGTAATTTGATCCGGTTACATTTTCAAAAGCATCGTTTCTTGGTAGTAGGTAGTCACAGGCCTCAGATGTTCCTTGGCAGAGGAGTAAGTCTGGACTACGGCTCACTGACACCAGGCTGGAGGGCAAGGTCGTACATTTCTATGGGGAATGGAAATGGTCTCTGATGGTGATAGCTGAGGGATGAAAGCCACTGTGTAGTACAGGAGGTGCTCAATACCCCAGTTATCCACCCAAGAATATAATATACGCCTCGGTATAGGCAATGCAATTGTAAAAGTGGCCGACAGCGAAAGCTAGCCGTATTTGGTATTTGAGTAAGAATAAGAGCGTGCAAGTATGATCCGAAAATGCGGCAAATACTTAGCGACTTTTCTTGTCATTGTATGGCCCACAATGAACCTTGAGTAACTATTGCCGAACGTACGGAAAGTCCGTGATCTGGTCGCAGCCTACGAAATGAAGATACTTCGCGCGATGGCGCGACCTGGTGGGTCAGCGGGTCAACGTCAAGACCTTTAAGGTATGTTACCAGGCTTATGAAAGACTCCTGTCGTCTGTTGCAGGGGATCCGGCTTCAACCGGCTGGTTAAAGAAGACGTGATTGATGACACTAAGGGAGTTGTTGTGTTTGACATGCCATGTTTGGACCGGAAATATCAAAAGGTACACATACAACTACTCCTGCTAACTAGTATAGAATTCTGAAACGTCGTTCCGGTCCTGTTCCAGCGACACACAACGGTATATGAGACGGCCCTGGTCCCAAACATCCTTATAACTGACACGCCTTGGGTCCATTTCTGGACTGGGTTCACAATGATCCTCTCCATGTATAACGCCTTCATTGAGCCCTACTGCATGGTCTTCAATTCTTCCTCCGGCGTCGCGAGCCTCCTCTGCGAATTTGACTTCCAGATTGATTACATTTACCTGGTAATATACGTGTTCGATGTCCTTGTAGAGATCACGCAGTCAGTCCCGTCCACAGGTCAGTTGAAGGGATTCCATCATTGGACTTTGAACCTATGGCATATGACATCATAATACTACATATATGAGAAATCCGGTTCCATTTTTGCAGGGCTCTACTACCAACTGCTGGATGGATATCAGGTCAAAAAGCGACAACTTTGGTTCTGGGTGGATATTCTGGGTAGGCTGAAAGCTGAAATTTCTTACCATGTTGTTAAAAACTCTTCCACGATCTGCTAAGCAAGCAATAATTCTGTATTATGCCTATATTTCAGCGGCGATCCCGTTAGAACCATTCAGTTTTGGACCCCTGACCCACTACTTTCACCTGACCACAGTGATCCTAAGGTGTCTCAAGTTGTGGAAGGTATGGAATCTAAATAGGGTTGAAATCCACCCTGAATTCGATTAAGGATTCTTCAGTTTAATCCAACAGGTCTTTCGATACTTCCGCTACCTTGATAATGTCAATCCATCCCAACTATTTTACTTCCGCCTGCTCCAAACCGCAATCGTCCTGCTCTATGCAACGCATTTTCTGGCCTGCATTTACTTCTTTATCGCCTGCCCAGCCGCCTCGAGGCAAATCAGCGGCTACTATACCTTATTTCCAAATCGACACGTTTGAATTGATTTCTCATCCACTAATTATATACAGGACTGATCGCCCAGTATGCACCAACGGTTCCTGGCTCTCCTCGTATCATATTAAGGCTTCCAGTGAGGAAACGCTGGATTTCAGATACTTGGGACAGTCCATGCCTTATTTATTGGCCTTCTATTTCAGTTGCGCAACTTTGTCGAGTGCAGGTAGGCTGTGGTGGTGAAAATATTTCTGGTGTACGGTAGGCGCTAGTGACTGCGTTAGTTCAATTTCAACCTCAATCCTCCAGGTTTCGGAGATTTCAACCCCCAGAGCAGCCAAGAAGTCTATTCCACCATTGTATTCTCCCTAATCAGTTTCTACATTATCTGTTATTATACGGCCTTACTCACTTCAGCGCTTTCCTGCACTGTTCGACCCAGGTATGCTAACTTTCGCAAGCCTCGCAAGTTAGAACCTTCTGAAGCCACACCACATTCTACAGAAGCTACGCTTATCCACCTTTGAATAGGCTCCTCTTTGAGAACAAGGTGGGCTCGGTAAAGCAGTTCATGGATCACTATGGTATTAATGAAGGCTTACAGACACGAGTCCTTGAGGTACCTAGTTGAAATACGCTAGCAGTTTCCAAGGTTTAGCTAATGTACCTGGATATATTCTTGTTTAGCACTACCACCTCCAAAGTCAATTTTGGAACGGCGTGATGCTCCCTCCGGAAACCTGTCATTATTTGTACGACACGCCCGAGTATTTGCAGGACGATGCCCTGTATATTGAGGTTGAAGAACTCTTTGATGGAATCCCCTTGTTCTCAGTACGCTTAGAAGCTAATTTGGATATAATATAATTTTGCATGAGTCTCACTAATTGTTAAGGATTATCCTTTTAGAAATTGGATCCGAAGCTTATTGTGAAAATATCGAAGCTCATAAGACGCTACCTAATTCCGCCTGGTGTTGTATTCCTACGAAGGGCCGAAGTCCGGCGCCAGATGTACGTCATTGGAAAAGGCTCTGTGGGGGTATGCCAAACTAGTGGATTTTACGATTGTCCATTGGAGGAATGATTCAAATGCCTCAATTGTGTGAATCCTGCATAACAAAAAAGTTTACTCCAAACGTGCTAACTCTGATTGAGCATCAGGCGGCGGTAGTTGGTTTATATTTAGTTGAAGGTCTAACCGTCTAACTTCAATGACTGCCCTTCATGTTAAGGTGTTCGCGGACGTGGTTGATTACCCGCTCCAAGTATTGGAAGCCTCCTCCCACTTTGGTATTCGAGACCTAATGCTCGGAGAGCCCGCTCATCATCACATTAAGACGCTGAGCTACTGCCTAATCTACGAAATTGAGCTCCGGGACCTCCTCACCGTCCTGGAGAAGGAGCCATACCTTGACCTCCTCATAACGGAGACAAAGGAAATGATTCAGGCCCACATTAATGCCATGGTCCTTGAGTACTCCCATCGAAAGGCAACTGTGTACGAGGAAGTGCGAGAGGTCAGGTCCTGGATTCAGATGCCCACCCAGGACGTCCCAATTCAAAACTGCACCTGGGATGAGTTTGAGGAGACGTACGCGGTTGTAAAGTTCGGATGGGTTTTCAGGTACCTATGCCAAGGTGTAAGAGTTTAACAGGATCAAGGATCAGAGTAGTTGCGAACAGGAATATCGAGATTTTCTGGATCTCACGATATCGATATTTTAAGATTGAACCTTGTTGAGAGTTCAAGGTAGGTAGTAGTATCGGGGTTTAGGGATTTTACGACATTGATATCTAGTAAAATCGAAATTTCTGAATTTTACGATATTCAGATTTTAGGATTTCCAGATCCTATTTGACATCCCTTGTTGGAAGTTGCCAGAAGGAGATTAAGTGAACAGTTAACATTTTGCATTCCTAAAAGGTTGATCTTATTGCGAAAAACGGTGAATCCGGTCGGAACATTTGCTAAACTTTGGACCATCTTCATGAGTATTATTAGCTACTTACAGCTTCTTACGCTTGTGACAGAAAGGTAATTCGCTTTATTCTGAACATACTGTACTGTACACGACCAAGTCAGATTAACTTTTTGGTTCTAGCTTCATGCCGCTACGGTCCCCCAAGTTCCGCGGGTTCCAGTACACGCTTGACATGTTCAACATCATTGACATCTATCTCCGACTTCATTGGGCCTACTACAGCAAGGGCAAGAACCATCTGATCAGTCATCCGCTTATGACGGCCATTAACTACGTTTTCGACGGTGGATTCTGCTACGACGTCCTCTTCTGCTTTCCTTTTGAGCTTCTCCTGGCCGTTGGAGGTTTCACGGACATTGGTGGGTATACTGGAGCCGTATATTGGTACACCAAGTTTCGATGGATCCGGTTTGGCCAAGTTCTCCGTCTCCCAGCAGTTATAGAGATCTGTCACAGCATCTTCGTGTACAGGAGCTTCGTACTGTACGTAACTACGTAACTGCAGCTCGTAACCATTTCAGGTCATATGAATTTCAGTAATGTAGGATTCCTTGTCCAGTTGCATGCTCTACGTTATGATGACGCTGTTCCTGTGCTCGGCCCTCGCGGCGGTTGCCTCCTATATCTCTTGCCCATCGGGTCAGAGCCTCTGGGAGCCTTCAAACATTGCGCAGCTGCCCTTGTGTGAGAAGGGTAGCTGGACTTTCAAGAAGGGTACGCTCCTAAGGGGTTCTTTGTTCGTTCTTAGTACTTAGCAAGATTGAATTTGTAGTTTACGAAACAGAAAATAGTTTGGAACAAGAAGTTCATCATTTTTCTGACTAAGCGATATTTATCTACTATACAAACCATACGAAGTGGTAAAACGTCGGAACAACATGGGTCGTTTCGTTTTAGGTGCCCTCGCCACTATTGATGTTAGGGAAAGATGGGTCCTTGGGGTCTATTATGTGAGCCAAGTATTGCTGGGGATTGGTAAGTTGTTGAGGTTTGTTGAGGTTTAGTAGGTAACTGGAATACTGGCAAATATTAATTGATTGTTTCTCAAATTCTAGGCTACGGAGACATGATAACTTTAAGAAAGACCGAATTATACTTCTTGATCGCCATGATGGTCTTTGGTAAGGGCAAAAAATATCGTACACAAATATTATACATATATATTCCCGAGAAGAGACTACTGAATTATAAAATGTTCGTTTTTAGGGTTTATGAGCATGACCTGCATTCTGGCTGACATCACTGCCGCAGAGGTCGAGCTAGATGAGGCCCGACTCCGTAAGAGAGACTTTGATGCATTATTGTGTCAAATTTTATATAAAATAATGCTTTATCATTCCAGACTTTCTGGAGGGCATGCGTCGCTTGAAGCTTATTATGAGTCGAGAACGGGTTCACGATAGCCTAACCAAGTAACAAATTATACACGATTTTCAGCGTTATTAGTCTTATAAAAGTGTCAGCATGATTTCAACACACCTATCTTTTCTCTGTGTAGCAATGTAATGAAGCATCTCACAAGAACCTGGGAAATGTCCAAAGGTTATAATTTATAACATTTACTTCGTGGTTCTACATTTTCAAAAAAAATCGAAACCGCTGCCGAATTTATTGTTTAACGATGTTTCAGGATTACAGCCAAATGAGTTATTCGAGGACCTCCATCCGGCTCTCCAGTCTGACGTGTACAGGAACTTCGTTGGGGATCAGCTAATGTCGGTAAGTGAAACTGAGAGTACGAAGTCACTTAGGTACGCCTCCAACGACTAACCTCCGCCTTGGTTGTTGGTTCACTTAGGTCCCGATTTTTAATGGTTTAACTGACAATGTTCTTCGTACATTATGCCAGTAAGTGACTCCTAACCCTTACTCTTAGGAAGTTCTCATAAATAGTTGGACGATTATGATTGTACCAATTAATCTGGTCAACTTCTCCATAGATACTTGACCAAAGTCTTTTTCCTGAAAGGAGAGCGGCTGATGAGGCAGGGGAACTTGGAACAAGAAATGTAAACCAACATGATAAACGCCCTGTTATAACTTCCATAACTTACTCAAATCACTCCTTGACCTTCTAGGTACATAATAGTAGATGGGAAAGTTTGGATTTGCGACGATCATCTCAACTGGGTCTGCACGATCGCAGCCGGTGAAACGTTTGGCGAAACTAACTTGCTGACCGAGTCTCGTCGAAAGTACAATGCAATTGCTGGCTCTTCTGTGGAAATGTTTGCTTTATCCGCGGATGGATTCGAAGATCTTCTACAGCGCTACGTAAGGCTAATACAATAATGGTCTACGTGTCCGAAGCTGACTGAAGGCATGGGGAAATAACCCAAAGATGGATTTGACCCAAACTTGTAGGTCTTGACTCCTGAAGAATTTCCAAATGACCTTCAAAGTCGTAAGTTGACTCCTTGACCTCGCCGGTATATTGGGAGCACAAAGGTGAATTGGTGTTTGCAACAAAGTTGGAGTCCAAATAATGGGTCAAGGAGAAAGTAACGACTTTGGAAGTCATTCAAATATTGCTCGCTCAATACCTACTAAAAACAATCGGTATTCGGTACTTATGCCAAATATAATCGAAATCTATCAGAGGGGTAAACGTTTATAAGTTCACCAAGTTTGGACGAAATCCATCTAAGGGCCATTGCCCTTGCGCTCAGCTTCATTACTTTGGCCATTAGCCATATGTAAATTCCCGTCTGTCCAGCCCGTCGTCTCAACGGACCTGAAGCGAAAATTAGCCAAGTTTGGGAACAAGGACCTCTTCGAGCGCCTCATCACGCACCGAATCCTTGACGATGAGCTCATTAAGGCGCAGACCAAAAAGATCAACATTCTGCTCCATTCAAAGGACGGGAACTACAATGATGACTTTGAGACGGTGAATGACCTCATTCACGTCGACTTCGTTCCTCGATACTTATACAACTATGGAGCAGAAGACGAATTTCTACCGTTCCTTTATTTCGCGACCACGTGAGTAACGCTTTAAACGAGGACAGCGTTAAATAGCTTTTCGCCGTAGGATAACCATAAATAAGGCTCAACCTCAACCCAATAAAGAATATGCTCATTTTTTTGTACCTAGTTCCGAGTGCAGACCTAACCTAACCAGCCTAACTTAATCAAATTCTTAACACTAGTTTAACTTCACGTATTTATTGTGAACTAATGCTGCAGGACTTAATTACTTTTTATTATCATTTTCGTTTAAAATCTATATTTTTACCATTTTTTTTACAATAGAAAGAGCAAGGAATTCAAGTTCTTAATCCATCCCGAATGCGGACTCCACAAGTGCTTCATGTGGCTCGTCATCATGCTCAGCGTGATTACGCCGGGCTTCGGGGTCATCTATGCCTGCTTCAGTGAGGGAGAGAACCTCCTATCAATTCCATGGATTAAGTACACGGCGATAGTAATGGAAGTAAGGAGCGGGTCAGGGTTTAGGGTCATAAGTATCGACTACTGTGAACTCATATTCTACGACCTTTATCATTTCCAGCTGCCAATGTACCTTCACATGTTGCTATGTTTTATTACGCCGGTTGAAACTGACAATGGATCCTACATCAAAGTATTCAGAATAATTGCCTTCAAGTAAGCTTAATTAATAATTGATAAATCACGTTGACCTAATGGTTGGTGAATATGTTTGACACCCGCTTTCCTTTTCAAGCTACGTATCAAGTGTCACGTACTTCTGGTTCGACCTCGTTGCCTCCATCCCAGTGTATGCCATCCATGACTACCACAGCAGGTAACGGTAACATTATGCATGGGTACTGCAACTGCATAATGCCAAGCCACCTTTTCGTGCGAAGAAGAATGTTGCGACGTTCAATCAAATTAAAACAAGCTTTCAAACGATTCCATAATCCGCTTATTCGACATTGACATGACACTGTTACTGTGACTCGGCTTTGAAAGTAATGACAAGGGCTCAATTAATATTATTGTATTACAGTTTTAAGTACCTGGGATTCCTCCGGAGCCTAAGACTGGTGAGCTTACAATTATTTTAAGTATATACATATAATACTGGCCTACAAATACGTTCGTGTTCGCGCATAAAGTTTGAACGTGCTATAATTGCCAAATCTCTAGGGTTAAGGTTCACTTTCACTGAGGTCTATGAGCTATAACTCGAACCGTCACATGTTCGAAACTTTTTGTTTGACGTCTTTTTGGTTCATACGTTTTTGTTCAAAAAACTATGATCGAGTCCCTATCGATTTCGCCCATGTTTAATTTGAATAATTAAGGTTAGACTGGGTTCTAACTAATTCTACAAGGAGTAGTTCAGTACCTATGCAAGGAATTTTTAATTTTCTTAAAGTCAAATTCGCTAAATAAATCGCATATTTCTAACACTTTAGACCATTTGTCTCTCGATCAAAAATATCTTCGAACAAAAATAAATAGATCAAGAATTCGAACATGAAATGTTTGAACAAAAAATTTCGAACGTATGTCGTGGGACCAGATTATACATAGGTAACCAACCGAACGAACCTCTCATTCCATTTAGGTCCATTTCTATCGCGTCCAATTGAGCAAGAAGGATGACATTACACGAAGCACATTTCGCTACAAAGTGACGATCTCAGTCATTTCCTTCCTCCTAATGGCTCACTTCTTGGCCTGGTAAAATCTAACGAAACTAGGTATATTCTTTGCAGTCCAGGGAATTTTGATTTACACTCTACTGCAGTATGTTCTACTGGCTCTCGCCTTGCCCTATCATGACCGTGAGCCCGGGCGTACTAAAAGGGGTATGTGCGCCAGAGAGCTGGACCTCTCACTACGTGAGCGACGTAGGGATTGTCGATACGGACATTGAGGATTTTGAAACCGGGAAATGGTACGTTCGGAGCCTCTACTTTGTGGTTACAACCATTTCTACGACTGGGTAAGTCTCTGCTCATAAATAAAAGGAGAATGGAGTTCTGGAAGCGATCTTAATGCAGATTCATTCCTGTAGCTTCGGCGGGATCACGCCACATACGATTCCAGAAATCCTCTGGTCAATTCTCTGCATTTTCTGTGGCTCTTTTGCACTCTCAATCATCCTTAGTCATTTCACGAGCGGGATTGCCTCGCTCTCCAAGACCCATCGGGAGTACTTGTACGAAGTGGACATTTTAACAGTGAGCTGTTTTTTTTGTTTCCAGCGTTGTTGGCTAGGGGCTAATGGGATCCCGGTGTGATGGGATTCGGGACAAGTGGGATAATGAACAATTTGTAGAGATAGTTGATAAAAATAGTAATGTTCCATGTTCCATAATTTCAGAAACATTATTCAAACGTTGGGATGAGCCATCTTCGGAAACTGGAAAGTAAGACTACCTAGTATTTACTATTCCACAATATGCTCAGTAATGTAGGTTTCTAACACTTTGACGCTATATTCATTCAGTAAACGCCTATTTCGTGAACCTGTGGGACTCCTGCCGCGGCGTCCCTTACCATAAAAGCACAACACTCCTACCAGTCACGATGCGGATTGAAGTCTGTCATGCTCTCTACCATCACGTATTAGGAGAGGTTGGTTAATGAAACAAATATCAGTCTCCATGTAAAGTACTGCTCAACAATTAACTCATTTCAAACTAAACTTTTGAAGGTCCGACTCTTTCAACCCTACTATGACAAGGCTTTCTTGAGGCAGCTCTGCTCACGGGTAGAACATGCTTACATTTTACCTGGAACGGTAAGAAATACTGTATTAAACTTACATTTAAGCAAATACGTAACAGTTATGTAAACATTAAACTCACCGGCAGTTAAAAGTTCTCGTTGTAACCGTGTTCCTGTATCTATGCATATATGTAACTAGTATATCTTGCAGTAGTCAACCACAGTCTATTCTGAATAGTTCCAGTTTAACAAATATTTATTTAATTTCAGAACGTCGTTTGCGAAGGTGACACAGGTAGGCTTCGAGTAATTTTGAGACAATTGAAAGAAGGAAAACGTTCCTCATTCCCCTGGATAAAATGTAAAGCTATCAGCTAAAAACACATTGTTGTGCCTCTTCCAGGTGACTCCCTCTACATCGTCTTCCGGGGGACCGTAGGCGGCTACTCCACAGTTCATGGCTCCACGGTGCCCAAGAATGCCTACTGCGTTAGCGAAGTGTTCGGCAAGGCCGCTGCCTTCTTTCTGGAGTCCTCCTACAACCAGACCTACCGGGCCGAGACTGACGTGGAAGTCCTTACCCTCTCCCAGTCCCAGATCATGATCCTGGCCGCCTACTTCCCCGACTTCTCCTACGTCCTCCAGAGCTACATTGCCAAGCACTATGAGGCCGTTGAGGGTCGGATTTGCATCTTTGAGGTTAGCCAGGAGGATGAACAGCGGAAGAAACGGATCGCTGAGGAAGAGGCGGCAGAGGAACGCTTGCGCATGGCCAAGTGGGAGGAAAAGGCGCGGGAGGAGAGCCGCCTCCGCAAGGCCCAGTTCAAAAGTCAAAAGAAAAAGGGGAAGAAGAGCAGGCGTAGCAAGAGTCGGTCCCTACGAAACGACGGCTCGGCCAACACTGCCCCCTCCCATACTAACAACTCTGATGACTCTATCAAGCTCCTGGCCAACCTCCAGAAGCTCATTGTTCAGGTAGGGTCGACCTATGAGCTGGAGGGACAGGCCAAGTCAAACGGCGAGCCGTTCCCAGGCAAGAAGAAGAAGAAGAAAAGGAAGAAAAAGGAGCAGGAGAAACCCAAGGACGTCAGGGCACTTAAATTCGGACGAAAGAAGAGACCGGACATAAAAAGGCCGATCCAGGGAGAACCCAAGCCCAAGGAGAGGAAGAAAAAGGAACAGACTCAGTCAGAGCCCAAGTCCAAGCCTCAAAATATTGAGGAGGAGGTCAAGCCGACAACGGGCCGAAAGAAGAGTGGAGAAGAGGCCAAGTCTAGGGAGAGACATAAGAATGGGACAGAATCTGAGCCGAAACCGAAAGGCAGGAAGAAGAGTGGGGAGAAGAAAGTGACCAAACCAAAAGGGATCATGAAGAAGGTCGTGACTGGAAAGGAGAAAGGACCAGAGAATATGGAGATTGGTGCAAAGACTGAAGCCGAGAAGCCAAAGAAGAAAGTAGTACTCAAGCAGCCACGTAAGCTCAAGCCGTATAAGGCGCCAAAGAAAAAGACGAGCGTTCCGGCCAAACATGTCCGATCCTGGCAGAGTCGTTGGTAACTCAACGTTGGGCCCATTCACGAAATTATGTACTTATGCCATAAATCAGAAATAGTATATGCATCAATACTTCGCAAGCGCCGGAAGAAAACAGAAAATCGGAATAAAGGGTAACTATCCGTAAATCTTAGGGCAGATTAAAAGTACAAAATATATTCACCCAAAAAACTGAAAAGTAAGGGCTAAATTTGGCTAGGTTACTTTAGTTTAGACTACTTCAGTTTAGACTACTTCAGGTTAGGATACTTCTAAGGTTACTTCAGTTTCGGCTGCTTTAGATTAGGTTATTTTCATTGAGGCTGAAGATTACCTGAAGTTGGGCCAAATTAGGTAAGGTAGATAATTTCCGTTTAGATTAGACCAAGTTACGTTAGGCTTGGTTATAAGAAGCAGTGATGAGAAACGTTGACAAGTTGCTTTATACTATTTACGGTTCTATATTGGTCTATTCTCTTATATTCAGAAGAAACTTTAATTTTCAATCCACGTCCTCCTTTGGCCTGCTAAGAAAAATGGACCCGGGATTGCACCAACGTAATTGACTAGTAGTGGCCGAATCGAATGGTCTCAAATCCCAACTACAAATTTACTTTTGTGGAGGAGAAAGCCGTAGAAGAAATATTGGTCTAGCCAACTTTCCTTTCTGGCCCTTTGTGTCCCACGTCAGCCCCCATCTTCACAGACGAGGGAGAGTAAGTAGTACCTCAGAACCGCCTGGACCTTTTTTGAAGAAGTAATCCATTAAAAAGGGTCCGCGGATTCCTGGAGAGAGAAAAGTAAGGAAGTGTATTGAGAGCAAAAGTTCCCGTATTTTATCATATTATGCTACTCCTACGACGCCCATGATACGTCTCGACCCATTCGGCTGTACACTTTACATTTTACTTTCCCTGGCATTCGGCGCCCCACATTTTGGATTCCGGGTCACTTAGGGAAAGAGCCCCCCTCCAAGTTGAGTGATCAATTATTCCTAAATAAATTGGACCACAGGGCGTCCCGCCCCTCTCTAGGGCCCCAAGAAGGGCACATCTAGCTATGTGAGGAAGAAGATAATTCCGTTTCCGAGAATCCTTTTGTTCCCCCTTCCCTTTCATCCTTGGGGCCCTCTCAAAATTTATCAATTTGTCATCCATTAAAAGTTGGGCGTGAGGGCAGGGCTCGGGATGGGGAGTGTTTAGGGCGAGGAATAATAGGATTTTGGGTTGAGGGCTGAAGAGATTCCGTGCCCTCACCAATTTTGCATGAGAAGAATCAATTGGGTGGAAGCCCGGCCTTTGGATCTAATTTATTGGTGTCCTGCTCTACTCTCCCACTCGGTTTATAACACTGGCCCACTCGAGGCCATTTGTTGCTTTCTCGTTTCAAGGCAGGATTTTATAGGACCTTGTGCAATGTTAGGGTTGTCCAGAAATATATAGACTTGAGCCAGCAAAATACTATGCTTGTGACTAAATCGAGATGTTGGACACAAATTCGGTGGGATTATACGGTTCATATACTGCCCGATTCATAGTCCATACCTGCCCTTAGTAAAGTTGGAATTAGTAATGAATTCGGTAAATAACGCCATATTTAAATTCAAAGCAGTTCATATGAAGTGTATATGTTACGCCCCAACCCCGAAAACGGCCTGTGGGAGTTGAAACCAGCCACAAGCCGAAATGACGCCTTTTTGAAATTTGACTAGTAACCTAACCTAACCTAACTTAACTTAACCCAACGTAGCCTGAGCTAATCCAACCTAACCTTACGTGATAGTATCATTATAATAAGGTTAGGTTAGGTTACCTCGAAGTTTTCGGGTAATGGTCGGCTGTGAAAAAGAGCCCATAACTAGTTGTGGCTATTTTGGGGTTGGGGTGTAACATATATACGTATGTACAGATTTCCATCACTTAATCACGTAAATAGTTTTAAATCGCTTTAGTAGCCTGTTAGCCTAGCCCTTTATTTAAGCCGGCGCTCCCGGTAATATTATTAAGATCCAGCTTAGGATCTTAATGCTTGATTTCGCATTATTTTGGGTTCTCAATGTTGGTGACTTAAACCCTTCTAAATTTAAATACACTCCCCGGAGTACAGTGGGATTGGGAAGAAGTCTCAAAATGGTTTTGAGCTGGAGGAATTTCCTTGCTTCAATATCATCATACATATTTATTGCTGTTCAATCTGCAATACAGAGGACGGCATATGACATATCGCTCACCCTGTATTGTATAAAATGTATCTCGTCAACTTCAAATCCAATTCTTTATTCGTATTAGTTCCTCAAATAAGGCTTTGAGCTTCCCTAAACTGCCTCTTCTTTCAATTCAGTTTCCGCTTAGATTCAGATTCAGATCCAGTAGCTGACTTCCATAGCGATAGATAGGAACTGGGCCTTGATTTACTTCAAGTTAGGAAGACTCAGATTCGACAATTTAAGAGCAAGCCTCTTGTCAGTGCTAATCCTTAAGTTGGAACAATAGGATTTTGGAAGGCTTATTGAATCAGCCAGAGCTTAGCCAGGCCTTTTATTGCCCGGAGGGATTTCAATATCCAGGAACAATGAGAGCAAGAGCGGAGTAGGCGGGGCAATTAGCTTGATTGTTTTGCACTATGTATGTAAGAATGTATAGTAGATCCTAACTTTGAGGGCTGCCCTAGGGAGTCAAAACAAAATTAGAAAAAGTTTGCTAAACTGTTTTGCACTATTTTACTCTGTTTGACTGATCTGACAGCCTGCGTTTCCAATTATCTTGATTTAATTGTGACAGGGTCCCTCCATCTTTTAAGCTCATTTCCTTAGAGAATTAAAGAGTATGCTCTTGAAACTTAACTCACGTTATGCAGTAGTTTATAAATAAAAGTAGTAGTAATTCGTGAGTTGTAATAATACGACAGCAATAAGTTGCTTTATTTAACCAGCTTGCAAAATCTTAACATAGAAGCTGTTTGGTTGAACCAAATTGCAAAGTAGGTAAAATTTTCCCCTTAAAGTTAGTTTATCGAACCAACTTGTAAACGATGATTTTCGCCTATGAGTGGATTTATATAATCAAATTGCAAGCCACAATTTTGGCCTAGGACGTATTCTTCGTACGAAGTTCCAGGCTCCGAGTAAATAAGTGAGCCTTTTTTGTCCACTTGGCTCTGCCCACAGACTCCAACCTGAAAGGTGTGAGTGAGCTGACTACAAAGGAGGGATCCGACGTACCTAGCCGACTCGTCTAAATTTTCTTGCTGAATGAGTCTAGAGATTTAGGAGCCGGGGCCTATTCCGCAAGCTGAATCCAGGCCTGCCTGGGCCCCGCTTAGTAGGCTGGGCATAAACGTAGTGTAGGAGGACCATTCTGGGCCTCCTCGGCTCCGGGCTCACCTTTCCATTTCCATTTCGTATTTCCATCTCAATGCACCTTTCATCTGGCAATCTATTTTCCCCGCCGTGCCCGTCTTAGGAGCTTTCCCTTGAACGCCCCGCTACTTACCATACACTCGCTGCCCTAGGTAGGTACCTGAGGCCGGCTGGGGTCCTACTACACCTACACTCCGGTGCGGCTAAGCCGGGAGGGAATTGAGGGAATTTTCTGGATCCGCCGAATTATTATTCAGATCATAAAATCAATTAAACTTCCATATCGGGTGGACTCAAGCAGTGCGAAGGGCACGCCTCATTGGAGAACGCTTATTGCTGGTGGAACATGGGCCTCCGCCTGGCTGGGCATGGGGAATCACAAGAAAGGGATCCCGCATCCATGAAGCGATCCAACGATTGCACACAATTTCAGAAAATGAAACGTGTAGAGTCACAGGAGTTGGGAGAATATTATGGTTTGACAATACGACGATAGGCTTTATGGAGAGCAGGCAGAAGTACTTGATGTACGTTTCAGTGGGTACGATTGAACAGTATTAAAGATCTGGGAAATGTAAATCGACGCCGTACCGTAATTAGTATTTTAAATATAAATGCGATATATATTTTTCTCAAGTTTCTTCATTTTGGATCTCGGACTTTGGTCGAGAATGAATGCAATTCTACTCATTAAAAAAAATTATCAATTTACCATGGACACGAATTTCCAAAATTATTCTACAAATCAATTAGAAGGTTGGATTAGATTGATCTACCATATATTTAATTGCATTATTGGGTCTTCCTCTGTAAAGCAAATACAGAATTTTTAAATAAGAAAATGAGGAAAATTTCGCAGTGACTTTCAAAATTTTCCTGTGACACGCTACCCTTTGTACAGTACATAGAGCCCTTTGTAATGTTTAAGAAATGAATATTACCTCCTTATTCATTTTATTTAGAAAGATAAAAGTTTCTGTTTTTTTGCAAAGGTTAAATACGCGACTCCATGTACGAATAAAATATCCCAACGCCAGATAAACCAATTATATACAAGTAGAATTCGGGAAGTTCTTCCTGTTTTCGCAGAGTCAGGCAGGATTCCTATTCCCAATTTAATTTTGGAGTCCAATTCCGACTAAAGACTAAAAAAGGAAATCCGTCCAAAGCCCAAAGTGTGAGGACCTTTGCTAACTTTCTGCCTGACCCCAAAGAAGCGGGAGGCCGGTATGAATCCAGAGCCCAATTGAAATTAGGGAAGACAAACTTTGGGGGCCGAATGCCGTATTCTTTCTCCAACTAAAGTTCTGGGTAGTAGAATCCTCGGCAGAGTGGGAAGAGAAAGGAGAACGGGCTCTCAAGAAAGGAGCCACGGAGTTGTAGAAATACGCGGATACCAAAGTTTGGGCCGGCCCTGAATGGGTACCCGGCGGAACAATGGGGGACGCCTCTGTTCAGGGGAACGGAATCAAATGAAACGGGCTCGACAATGGGACCCGGTTTAGCTCATTGTGGGCCCGCCCCATGCATAATACATACGGCCGGAATAAGCTCAACTTTAAATACAGTTATCTAGTAGTAGTTGGTCTTAGCCCAGCTACTCAGCCATTCTCGAAGAACTAACACGTCTTTAGAACACGTCTTATGGTGGCCCGGTGGATTTCAATGGTGGTCGGTCACACCCAATGAACATCAAACTTTGTCCCGGTCCACGTGCCGCCCAGCCAGAGCCTGGAGGTTACTTTATTCAATTTTAGTCCGGAAATATTTAAAGTATAATATGTTTATCGAATGTTAGGAACAGAAGGTTAGAGTTGAGCAATGTTTACACCTTTGATGCGGTTAGCTGCACATGATGAGACCAGTAATAATTCAGCTTCCGGTAAAAGTTCCGGTTTCAAGTGTAAATATGCGAATTGGCTAATCGCAATATTTCACGTGTCTGACATTCGCATATGCTTCCTACTATATTATACCTAGTAGTAGTACTTCTACAAACAAAGAATTTGAAGCCTGCCTTGCAGGGCCTGATAGCTCTCAGCCTCCCGTCCCAGCAGCGAGCCTGATATAGGTAGCAAACGTATTAGAAACACAAATGAAGTCCCTGAAGCAATAAATCGTATGATAGTCGTACATGGGCGGAAAAAGGTAGACAGGCCTCACGTAGATGACTCCTAGGACCCCGGCTACATTATGAACGTAATTTATCCGCCCAACACCCCTACTCTGTTCTGCACTATCGTGAACGTGGGGAGAAAGCCTGATCCTCCTGGCAGACGGAAGGGCCCCGTGCCCTTTGCCCTCATTCTTAGCCGCAGAGATGGGCTCAGCCAAGCAGAGACTAAACGAGGCCTAAGATATTCGTACTTGCCCAGGAAAAGAAGACGTCAGGGAAGACAAGGATCAATGGTGGACCGGAAAACGACTTTGGCCACCCTCCGCCCTCCGCTTAATAACATTATTAGTTCCGCCTCACTGGGCTCCAGGAAGGCTCAAATCATGGGCCTAAGAAGGAAAAGGACTCATATTTGGCTGGAGAAAGCATGTTTGGAGAAAGCATGGTTCCAAGGATTAGGGCCACCGGCTTCCTGGTCATCCTGCACTGTAGTATGTATGTGTATTGTTTACATTCATATTTATGTATTTATATAATGTATGTACCTAAGCTATAGACATACATATATGTACCTAGTAGTGGTAGTAGTTACGGTTACGGGTATTTCAATTGAGTACGGCCTGTGTACTTGCTGCCTATATATAGTGTTGATCCAGCTATAGACACCGTGCTGTGTCCCTCGTCATACTCATACGCCTCTCTGGAGTCCTCTGATAGCATATTTGATGCTTCATCACACCAAATTAGGGAACAGAGGAACGTCGGGGACGGGAAAAGGGATCCTGGGCCCACTCATGTGAGATCATACAACTTTCTCCGAGAATCTAAAAAGTAAAGATGGGGAGGATCACTACTACAGAGAGAGCTACTACATACATACACTACTATGCTCTCCATTTCCTGGTAGCATCCAATATTTACTTTTATTTCAAAGGCACACATTTTTATAACACAAGTTTTCATATGCGTTCACGAGGGATAAATCAAATAAACTTATACCTTGGATATAGGTATAACTTTCGTTCTTTAGTTGGTTCCCCTTATTGTACCGGTTCTATGTAGTGCGTAATAAGCAATAATAAAAACTTGGCAAGGAGTATATCCAACATCTATAGTGTCATTAGGAGGATACCAGCATGGTTGTCATTTGGCATGCCTGCCTACCATACTTCTATGTATGTGTACCTGTATAAGGATTTTTCGTATCCTATTTAGACACTGAAATGAAATAAAGATCACTTCAATTCAATTCAACAGGAACTCCTCTCTTGAATGCATACCCTTAGCCAGACCTAACTATTATTTTAAATATAACATATTGTATATGTTTCAATAAATGAGCAAATGTCAGGGAAAGCACGGATGCCTCCCTTTGGTCCAGAGTACACAGACTGGGCCATCATATTGCACTAAAATGCAGTAGATAGCTGGCCGTTTTGCAGACCTGTTCAGGTCGCAGTGCACACAGGCAAACCTTGAGGGATTTCCCCCAAAAGCGTTCGCCCTTCCC
This sequence comes from Hypogastrura burkilli, assembly GCA_034696285.1. Taxonomy (NCBI): domain Eukaryota; kingdom Metazoa; phylum Arthropoda; class Collembola; order Poduromorpha; family Hypogastruridae; genus Hypogastrura; species Hypogastrura burkilli. The sequence continues at coordinate 88,917 of JAQFZY010000009.1, read as the reverse complement.
AAGCCCAAACACCCGAATAATTCCCTTTCCCCGGCCTTATTCACACTTGAGTTATGCAGTTGGTTCTGGCCAGACTACCAGGCCGTGGGCATAGACGATTGATTTATGAATAGTTAAGTAAAGAATATCCCCGGAAAGTCTCCGTATGGATCCCTCCCCAGAAAGGGACCCTTTATTGGCTCAACTGAAAGGAGAGCAAACAAAAGTTTTTCCTTTGCTCCAGAATCTCCATAAGCCTCCTGGAATCCAAATGCTCCTCTCCTAGTATCCTAGCTCGTACTCGTACTACGTCCTGATATGCGACCATCGGATCTATGGATAGTAAATGAGTCAATTAGTCTCGGTCCGCTTCGTTAGAATGAAATCCGGCTCTCTATGCAAAGCCTCCCCGAAAAATCCGTTCTAAAAACCGGGAAGAGCTTGGAGTGAGAAGACAGTTTTAAGTATTCTCAGGGACCCCGGCTTAGGCGCTAGATCAATTTTGGACTCCTCAGCAATGCCTTAGCATTTGTAATGGGGAAAATTGAAGGCACTGTTTAGTGCAGGGCTATGCAATTATGCATATTAGAAAAAAATGACAAAAATTCTACAACTGACATATTTCCTGCTAATTTTCTGGATGCAGCGCAGAATTGATGGGGACTCTCGCCCACTGCGGCTCCAATGCCCTTTTTCCTTAATAACTGTCTCCGCCACGGTTCCCCCGTTCTCAAAGAAAATTAGTTCCGGCAGACTAGGCGCCTCTACCTTTGAGATCATAAATTATACGTCTTTGGGAGAGGCGGAGAAGATATTGATGAAGTTTTGGTTGGGTTGACAGGCAATTTGGATGCTCAAACATTTACATAAAAGCCAAGGATACTCAAAATTTCCATCCGAGCCACTTTCCCCTTGGAAAAATATTAGGCCCTCCTGGGTTCCTCTTCTGTTCCGTGTTGTATGCAGATCCGATCTGGAGGAGCCAGCGGAAGAGTGGGCCAGATTTGCGGTGGGAGACAGAGGGGGATTTCCGGATTTACAAGGAACAGCCATTCCGGGAAACAACAGGCCCAAGTCTCTTCAGGCCAGTTTACAATAGGTTTTAGGCAAATGCGGGAGGTCGGTGTATTGTAGTTGGCACTCCCCAACCGGAAGATTCCCATCCCCATTATCCTGTAAAAATATTACGAGGATCTTGGAGCCCTAATTCCTAAATACTTTGGTCATTTCAATTTTGCTTCAGTCGCTTGGGCCTAGTAAGTAAACCAAAGACTAGCTCTTAGCGTATATAAAGCTACAGTTACATAAATGGGATTATGAGTTGAGTGAGGTAGTCATATTAAGCAAATATGGGGAAGGTTCTTGAGCAAGCTCCAAGAGCCGGAGCCCGGAGGCATAGCCAGAGATTACCGGATCTCCGCTGGTTCCTGTGAATGATGAAATGGAGGCCAGCCGTAGTAGAGAGGAGAAAGCATTTGTTCCGTCCCAGCCACCTTCCAAGTTATAACTCGGATTCCGCTGCTGGCCGCCTCCCCTCCGAGAAATCTCTTTCCGAGACAGGATCTCGGCACAGGGAAAGATTTGTGTCAGCCGTCATCAGGAAGAAGGGCGGGATTCAGATTCAACCCAATCCAGCCCACTCATCATCAGCCATAACGGGGACCACCACCACCTATGAGAACCTCAAGGTATGTCAAAGTGGCCCGAAACTACTAAAATAAAAATAGGGAGCCCTGAGAACTTCCCAACGATTATTAGGGGGAAACAAATGGGGGGCTTCCTCGTCCGGAGCACCTACTTGAGTCTAATGTGGCGTGCCTTGGTGGAGGGCCGGGCAAGATGGCCGTAAGTACGCCTTTACACAGTAGTCATACTACTAGTTTAGTTCCCAACAATTTTTTATGTGTGCCCACATATTTTGGCCTTGTCATCAAATTAATACATATTCATAGAAAATATGCCAATATTATATGTGGAATGCAAATTGATTTAGTGCAATCCAGAATTTTCATTAATCATGAAGCATTTAGTGCATGTGCGATAAACCGGCTCCCTTAAAGCATAATTTCATGTTCTATAAATGTACAACACTATGCCGCAGTGTGCAGTTAAATCAACAACAAAGTTTCAACAATACTTAACTAACACACCACCGGTTGAATTTAGAATAAAATTCCATAGTACAATGTAACATTAAGGGTACTTTAGGTGTACTATGGTAAAGATTGTAATGTGAGAAGTTCTGACGCTAATCTGCCAGTCACTTATAATTTCAGCCTGATTAAATTCATGAAGGAAGGATCAGAAGAGACTTAAGCTAAAATTAATTAGGTTCATTCCTAAAACAATTGACACCTCTCCACTTCCACACTTATTTTATGAACTTACTCGTCTGGTTTACCGCATATAAAAAAAACAGCCTTATAGGTTTAAAAAATCATGCCGTTTGATTTGCTTAAATTATAAAATTGGAGCAGTTTCTGTAGCTCCCAAGTCAGTTTTCATTTTTCTTAGAGCTGGTACTTTTTTTTACAGCCAGAACAAAATCTAAATAGTTGTTTAAAATTTATATTTGCTGTCAAAATACCGTTTATAGCAACGATACGCTTTGGCTCAATTTTGACCGTGAATGAACCTAGCCAAGCGCCTACCAGATGTTGCATGAAGCTCTGTCAAAGAGTGTACTTGTTTAAAGGCCCCTATACCTATAGCTATAGTATAATCTATGAACTACAGCGTCGGTACTCGAAGGAAAGTATTTTATCTTATTTTCCAGCACAACAAGAGGAGGATGATCCGTATTGGGGCTTACATTGAATTCTCCTCCAGCCTTTCTCCTCAGTTTCGAGGCAATAAAAAAGTTATGCATGGGTGAGCCCTGGCTCTCCTCAACCTCCGCCTCTCTCCTTGGTACTACAAGGAGTTCCTACCATGTACTATTATGTAGGCTATAGACATAGGCCCGAGCGAGCAGACGGCAAGTCTACAAATGTTTTTGTCGAAGGGTAAGACAGTGGCAATTTGTTTTAAAAATTGTATTCTTTATTCTTCCCCCCGTCCAGGATTATGTATTATTTCCGCTGCCAAGTGTAAGACTATAAGAGTGAGGCTATATGAGGCCTATTCCCTTTATGGTCCTCTGTCTCTTTTAAACGGTACTACTGCCAGTTCTGGTGCTCTTATAAGGCCACTCAAGGCTGGGATTATCCCGAAGCTTGGGAATGTGCTAAGTAAATTCCGTCTCATCGTAGGTATCCATTCTATGTAGGAGTATTATGCTTTCTCCCTCACACGACCATATGGAATAAGGACTCCTATTTACAAGGAGATGACATGTAATTTTTTATTTTACACTTGGGAACCCCCCACATTTATTTATTTAAAAGGGAATGCCTTGCAACAGGGATCTACAGAGGATAGCAGGACTCCAGTAGGAGTAGGAGGTCCAACCTATAGTGAGCTAGAATGAGGGATGGGCTTGGAGGGCTCCGCTAATAAAGATATAATGGCACGACGAGCAAGGCCCCAAGCTTAGCTCTCATCAGGCTGTCCAATTGGAAATGAAGAGCCCTGTCTCTGATTTATAAGGAGAAAGTTCAGAGTTTACTCTACGTTCGGCTGACAGACGGGGTAGCACGCATTTAGGTGCCGAAACCTAGCTTTTAAATAAGCCATAAGTGTAAGATAAAATTCTAACTTCATAGTTTGGGAAATTCAGGCATCGTTCGTTTTGGATCTGGAAATTGTGACATTTGCTAAATCAGAAAACATATGACAATCTTGGGCAAATGTATTCGTATTTTGAATCAAATTAAATGTTTTTGGGTAGTCCTAATATTAAGTCATTATTAGAGTGACAAATTAAAATTCATGATCCCTGTACCGCGTACCGCAGTACCCCAACAAACTCTACAGGCCCAAGAGCCCCTGACATGAACCTAATAGAATATGCGTGGGGCCTCCCGCCCACTGGGGAGCACCCTAGTAAGGACATTAATTCGTTTCAAACTTCAAACGCGCTTAGAGCCATCCAGGAAGGAATATACTGTAGGATTGGTTGTCCCCGGAATTTTTGTGGAATTGAGAATAATGAGTTTTGCATAATAAAATCATTTAGGAGTTATGGCCCCCGCCCGCCCCCTTTTCATTATTTACTCCGCGGCCGAAGGAGGAAGGGGCTCTGAACAGTGACGGAAGGAAACGGGGATTGACACGGAAAGTTTGGGAACTTAAAACTACGCTACTAGCTACTAGCTCTATGGGAATTAGGCCCCACTTTCCCCGCCTTCTCTACTAATGACTCAATGTTTTTCCCTCTGCATTTAAATGAGCTGTGGAGAGCCGGGGAGTTCGGGCCCTGCTCCCAATCCCTCACTCAGGCTCATGTCATAAGCATAACAAAACTTAGGGCCCAGGTCAGGCTTAGTATAAATTACTTAATGCCTACTACGCTACCTCTACTTACTACTACGCATAATGTCTACCTATACCCGGCACATAGGTTTCACTGCTACCGGCTTCCGGATCCGGACTCTGGAATCAGCTTATGAATTGTTTTCTTTCATGTGCGCTCTACTACGGGTGTGACAGGAGTGTGAAGTGTCAAAACAAAACAGATCGTCAGGCGGTCCTTTTGGGGTCACGCGTCACGCGGAGAATTATGGGCACGTTCAGCCTTAGTTGTACCTGGCTCTTACAATTTTATAATTTGTAATGCAGATTTTTTGAAACCGCAATTCGATTAGCATAATACGCTTAGCATGCAGAATGATGGACAAAAGAACCACGCACAGCATGCATGGGTTTTGGCCTCCGGTTAGAATTCTACCAAATTGTGTACAGCACAATACAATTATATGTATACAAAAATCTTAAATAGCTTAAGATTAATCCGGTGGATCATATATCAAATCCAATTTAAAAGACGCTAAAGCATAATATTGTTCCATAGTCATTTTTGTGTATTATAAATAACAAATTAGAAATCAACTCCTTGAATCCAAAATATCTATATGCAGAATGACTGATGATGATGAGGTGATTCCACTCGATGGGAAGATTACTCATATTTGCCTGACAGGAGGCCCTCCGCTCCCCTTTGTGATTTATAGACCAAACAAAACGCAGAAGGTGGCTTAAGGAAAAGCCACAACAGAGGAAGGCAGGCAGGAGGGAGCATAATTAATTAATCTTAATTTAAGGAAAGGGCCAAGGTTATATATAACCTTGGATCCGCAGCAGTTCCCATGTAAATACAGATAGTATAGAGTAAAATATGATCCTGGCTGGTTTAGCTGTGCTAAGGAATATAATGAGCCCTGACTTGACAAGGTAATATTCCTGTAAACATGATACTGTTCCTTCCTCCTAGGTTACATTGGATTAACCTGACATAACATCCCCATTCTGTACACACTGCCTTATTCAAATAATGAGGGGAGAGGAACGTAATCCCTCTCGTCTGTTTTGATTATCAATGTTTGGAATATAGTAGAGGATCGTGCATGCTAAACAGTACCTATGTATAATGTGCTGTTGCAGATTGTTTCGGAAATTGTACGGTACCCTCCTCACGTATTTTAATTCTAATTTTGTAAGTAAATTCTACTCTTCCCATTGTCAAATAAATTAGGAAGTAGGAAAATAATGGATTTCAATATTAGACTTTGAATTGGATTTTCCAAACTGACTAATCAGTACCGGTAAGCTTACTGTCCAATTTCATAAACAATCTGCAACACATGGATACACTATGTATACATGATGAGATGAAAAGTTTTTAGACATAGATATTAATAACAAGCCAGCACAGGGCTCAACTTTTGGTCATATTTTATTACCCCAGTCCCTGTGTAACTTTGACAAGGATTCAGTTCCAGAGCTTAGGCTTGATTACATAGCTTGGGCGGCGCACTATCTGTCAGTTTAGGCAGGTGGGCAGATGTGGGCTAAACAGGGGCGTTAATACTTCTGATAGATTAGGCCGTAACCTTTACGCCCATACTTAAACTATATGACCTCCCTTTATGAGCGGAGCATATAACTGTTAATTGTGGTGGTGATAGGCGGTCTGAGTTGAACTCAGTTGTGTATTGTGTACCATAAATGCCGCCAAGTAATTTCTGCGTGCCCAATCTATTCCAAATTGACAGTAAAACCAAACTTAACTTGTAGATATCATGATTCTATGTAATATGTAAATAAAAGTATGGAAATGAAAAAAAAGAAAATATTGACGCTAATAAAGCAATGTGACTCAGATACGGAATATGAATCTACATAGTATAAAGCGACTATTTTTCTTGGAGCAGCACTAATATAAATAGCGCTTGATTTCTTTAAATTATGTTTCAAAATTTACTATTGACGGTGATTACGACACATTGAATCCGCACATTGACTTACCTTATGGGCCACATGCCCGGAAAGGTCCAGAGAGCCCAGCCCAGCCGGGTTTCTAAAATCATATCTGTTACCAGGGCCCATCCATATATCGTATCCCGGGACTTTTTCCTGGGGTAGAAAAATAGGGTGAGAGTGGCAGGGAGGGATCAAAAATCAATTTAAGCCGAAGGGAAAGTGCAGAGCCTCGGAGAAAGTCTTTAACTTATGCTTAAGTCCATCTCATTTCACTCTGCGGGGCTCTAGTGAGCTCGAACTTATCAGAGGGCCTAGATAAGTAGACATTACGGAACCCGGCGCCCGAGCCCATTGTGGACTGACAAGGCAGGAAGTAACGATTTTTATTGCGGGTAATGCCGTAGACCGGCCCGGCCTGGCCAGACGGAGGTTACGATAAGGGAGACTGGGCCCGACATGATGAGAAATCATAGGTTGGGAGAAACATACCTTCCTTCATCTGCCCAGCTCCATCACTCCACTCAATTCCATCAAATCTGGGGGAAAAAATGGGAATATAGTGCTCGGGTCACTCAACTGACCCAAAACGAAGTTCCCTCGGACCGGATATCTCTGTCATTTTATTATTATTTTCCTTTCACTGGGATACCGGACCGGTATGTGTAGGCACAAGGAGCAAAAGGCCAGTCTGGCAACTCACATTTTCCCAAAGCTGATCTCATGTTGGTTATTTCACAATGCAGCAAACAAATACATACGTTGAAGAAAAAACGGAAAAAAAGCTAAGCGAACGATTCGGGAATTTTTTTATTTATAAAAAATGTAGCTAAATTGACCAAACATAGCCTCGCAAAATTATGGCATTCCTAAAAGCTAACCTAGCATAAGCTATCAAAACCTAACCTAAGCATATCTAAATCTCACGTTATCTAAGGTAAGTTATCAAAACCTAACCTAAGCTATACAATACCCTACCTACATAGCATAACATAAGCTACAGTATCATAACCTAACCTGGCGCTAAGCTACATGAGCACCTAAGTTATTTTTCGGTGAACTATAGAATAATTTTTAGTGAAAACTCGACGGCAAAAAGTGGGATTTTCTTTGGCATCATTAATAATAAATAATTGTCAAGCCATATGGCCGTTTCCGGAATCCTCAATCCATGCTGGCAAAACGTAACGTATTTTTGCCATAATGTCATTTGCCGTTCCCGAGCGTGATAGAATCCAGCTGAGGAACCAAAGGAATTCTGGCCTATCGAAAATCCAATATAGGGTGGGTTTCTACATCATACGGTTTATTCTCTTGGCTCGTGACCACCCCAAAGTTAGGACACTCCTTCTTGGCAGAGAGAGGGAAAGATGAGGGCTCAGGGGAAAGTCGGCTCATTTTTTACCATTTACTCCTTCACGACTCTCTCATTATTATCCGTAATCTAGTTCCAGGGGCTGTGTCCGGGGCCCGCCCTTCCGCATTGTAGCTTCCACCATGGAGGCATAGGACAGAGTTATGGAGTGAGAGGGGGCTCGTAACATTAGGGGCTGCTAGTGATACGCTTGAGGAGAAATCATATCAGTCATGAGTCATGAGGGACGTGGACGGATTAGAAATCCGGTCATTACTGCATCATTTCATGTTGGGCCAGACGAGTGTCACGGGCCAAATTCTACATATAACGTAGGGTCGCCGGGGCTTATGTTTTCCTGAATATCCTACAAGCAGAAAAGAGACAGTTCCATGTAATGAGCTCCATGATTTAGTACATTGTAGACTGTAGCTGAAGTCACTCACAAAATTGACATTTTCCGCGCAATTTCAATCTTGAAAGAGATTGAATCTCGGTTAGAGACTCCGCATCTAGTCTAAACGCAACTAATAGCTTGAACTAGCAACTATATAACCTAGCCTCGCATAGCACAGATTAACCTAACCAAACTTGGCATAACCTAACCTAACCAAACTTAATACGAACAGCCCATTCAATTTGAGCCAGTTTCTTTACAAAATCGATAAAACGTGTGGTGAGCGTAATATTAAATTGAAATATTGCACGGCCGATTTACGGAGGGATCCTTAAGGAAAGATCAATTTATTCAACGCGACCTAAACGACGTATTACGCTTAACGACTACATATATACGAAGGATAATTTGCACGAACGATTTAACTAAATGTAACTATTTATAAACAGATAGTAATAAAGATATTGTCTCCTTAGAAGAACAACATGAACGAAACACTAATACAGCAGCATAGGCGTAGCCACAGCATATCACGCCTCTGACTCACTAACATTACCAAGGAACTTTACGATACACGAGTAGAGCCCTTACTCCGCAATAATATAACGTAAATACTACAAGAAGCGAAGGAATGCACATCTCATATAATAGTATTCGGTTCATCGGTTTAGATTTTAGATAAATACATGGCCACTGACCTTTTACCAAGGTTGGTAGGTACTTCCTGAAACTAACTGTATTTTAATAGAGTTAATTTAATATATGCACAAGCACAAGCAAGTGAGGTTAGTGACGGTAAGGTATGGTATAATTGGTTTAATACGCTTCACCTGAAATGACCCTGGCTAAGTTGTTTACTCAGTACTCGTGTATTTACAAACAATGGTGTCAACCACCATTCCGCTGGATTGGATAAATGCAACGTTTGTAGCCTTGGGAGTATTTGATAGACTATTCCGCTTTTTCTATAGTTTTCTTTCCGTTATACCATTTTTTTGACAATGAGACAAAGTTTGTTCTGAAGCGTAGCGCATATTAGGTAAGTGTAAATATACATGAGTCGTTGGTGGTAGAGAGATGGCTGGCTTTAGGGAGGGGCACAGTACATGGTACACATTTATAATTTACATCATATGCCTACACCCTACTTTCACTTTCAGGAGTGTTCTTACCTCTGAACGTATTTCTTCGAATTTAGTATATGTATGTATATTAATATATGCTTAGGGCAACTCGTTCAGGTTGACGATGTCGTACTCGATGGTGTATTTTCCAGCGAACTCAGCAAAAGGTAAAGTCTTCGGTTCATCAGCGCTTCGCTTGACTACTTCAGCACAAAGGGGAAAATAGTAAATTAGTTATGAAATTATGAGTTTATACACCAAGACTAACGAAATCATATTGTGAGCTTAAACTTAATCACCAAACTTACTTCGACTAGTTGACTTCTCAAGGCGATAGGTCGCTTTGTCCGAGCATTCTTGCTTAATATATTCACCGAGGTCGGAGAGATCTTCCAGAGGAGGGGTTACCACGCGCATTGTCTCACGGATCCGATTGGTGTTCACAGAGTAATATCCTAAGTCAGAAACGAAAAAAGTTTCTAATTTCTAGACTAAACATATCGGTATCGGCACAATATAACATGGTAAGCTTTACCAGACGACATTTTCTGAATCATGTCAAACATTGTCTTTGGTGGCAAAACCTTCTCCCGATCCAGCGGCATGATGAAACAGCGTTTTGCAGTCTGATCAACAATCGCCGTCTTGTTCTGTGGGTCATAAGAAATTAATCATGAACACCTATGGATATACTTACATCTATAAAAATTATAAAAAAAAGGCTACATTATTATTGAGCAATCAAAAACATCATACCGAATCAAACTCATGAATAAACCGCCCCATGCGTCCATTTCTGAAATCCGGAACCTCAATTTTGGAGAAAAGCTCATCATCCAGGTCCAACTCAAAGTTCTCACGGAAATAGGCATCAGACTTGGCATCATCTCCAAAATAGTAGGACAAGCCATCGTCATCAATCTGCAATGATGATATGAACGGTTAACTCACACTCTGCTGTACGCTGCAACAAAAGTTTGTGTGACACTTAGATCCATGCTTATAGTAGTGCAATTACCTTGCGAAGTCCATTTCCAAGTTGAGGAATGCTCAAGAGACGCTCAGCCAATTCACTGTCGCCATTCAATGCACGGCTGTTACTGTAGTCATATGGCACGTTGCACCACAATTTCTGGAACTATAAGCAGAAAAAAAAAGACATCGTGAGTCATGAGCGCTGAGTAACAATAAAATAATAGTGAAATAGTAGTTTTCTGATCCGCATTAATAGCATTTAAATAAATCTACAGCCTGCAGTATGACGCCGAGAAACTTGAGCTTTATCTCAAAATTAGTATAGCATATAGCATATTAACTACATGTTTGCCTGTTGTTAGCCTTCGACGTGGGGCGTTAAGAGCATCCGGATACCGGAAACCTGCATAGAACAAAGCTACGTATACGTAAAATTGTTGCCATTGTGGTGTGTTATGTAAAGTTTAAATTCCACTAACATACTACGTACTAAGCCTTCGAAGTTCAAATCATCACGCTGTATGTTCCTGCGAAACATTTGAATTTGTCCTGCTACGAATTGTAAACCATTCGTCGTTATGTAATGGAGACTACAGACTTCAGGCACATTATGAAATGATTATTCATATTCATTCTCATCGCGTGGACTACACTACAATAGTCACGTACCTACACTTAGGATGAACTAAAAAAAACTTTGCTACCTACTATTAATTGTCATAAATAGAAACCAAGCGTTAGCAATGTTGCACGTCAATCAGCAATGGAGGAATAACTACATACATGTAAATACTGCACCACAGGCATAAATACATGAACGGTAATATTCGTAATATATAATATCCATGGTCCATTCACGTAGGTTCTAGTTCCATTTAAAATTATTTACTTCAATACTACAATACTTCCTACTGTATATCCCTAAGGATGTGGAAATGTCAGCATCAACGTTTACAATGAAATAAATACTTACAGGAAAACTGAAGAATCTGATAGCAGTGATTTTGCTTAACATAAACATCTAATGTCGTTCCTCATTCGTCATAAGGTTCCAGAATCTATGTATGTAATTCATGATATTCAAAATGCGCCTGAAAATAACCATAAACGCTATCCTTGAAAACAAATAAGATGAATGGAATATAAATATAAAAAGCAGATTAGATTAAATATTAAATCATTAAAAGCTACGTAGGTGCTGATTACTGAGTAAACGGCCAAGTAAACACGTGTGTTGCAGGTGACGAGAACAATGCAGTAAAGCTTTAGTCGGCTTTCAGTTTGGTTAAAATCATGCCTTCCTATTTTAACATCAAACCGGAAATAAGCAACCAAGAAATCATATAATAGCCTGAATTTTTCCATAACGATTGCTATCCTACCGGTTAGTACTACAATAAAATAAGTAGTACTTACCTGCTTATCCAAGTATAAGTTCAACATTTAACCTTCGACTGATTGTTATCTACTGAGCTATCAATGATTGATTCAAAATTGAAATAAATAGATAAAAATACGCCCGATCACTTCCCGCCCGCCTTCGCACATAACAATAAAAAATATGTCATATCAAATTCAACGACTGGAAAACATCGCCGAGTACCTACTGAAAATGAATGTGTTGTGCTTGTCAATAACAAATAACTCATTAAGCCGAGTTGCAAATAATGGTATAACACAGCAACACGACAACTGTTCAAGCAAACTCCCTCTCCTTATATTATACCAAATCGTAAAGCAGTTGAACTGGAGTGCATCCATTTGATGTGGATTTTGGATTGGACCACAAAGAACAAAAAATAGATATTCTAATAGACAACAATTATGCAAAAATCTAAAATGAATTATGCCAGATGGAATACAGTTTTGACTTTGGTATTTTCAGTCCTAGCCCGTTTCAAACCCAAGTAAGTACCAAAACTCTCACCTCACCCTCAACGGCTGCAAAAGTAGGGCAATATGGCAATAAGTATGTACTACCCCTGAACCAGAAATATCAATATTAACAGATGTAACAAACTTAAACCTTCAGTACTTAATTAAACATCTAAGTAGGTATTAATGAGATTAGTGAAAGATCTAGCTGGCCCGCGCAGTGGTATACAAGAAGTAAAGCAGAAGAGAGAGCTACAGACTAAATGCATAAGGAAGGAAGAGCCTTACCCGAGCCCGTGTCATTTGTCTATAAATGTAGAGACCACCAAAGAGACCTACGGTCATCACCAACAATGCCGTTATAAGCAAACACAGGGTCGTTGCTGATGAGACTCTGGCTGCCCGAGTTCTCAGTATATAATGGTAACGTTCATTGAGACCATGTGTTCCAGATTTCGGAGCCGCCTTCCCGCCCTTCTCTACATCAGCTCCATTCTGAAATCATAAATACATTTGACATTGGGTTTTAAGATTCAAAATTAGGTAAGTACTGACATTATTCATTGAACAGTTTGAATTCGGTCGGCCTGTTATAGTTTTGGACGAGAAGCAGTATGCAGCACGCAGGTACCTAAGTATTCTTTAAACATCGTAATATCAACATCAATGTCACTACACGTTCGTCGCTACACACGAAAGGAAGAAATATTAAACTTGACCTTGAAAAACCTTGAAGTGGCACTGGGATGGCACTCACCATTTGCCTACTATGTACTACTTATGTACTACCAATACTACCTACCTATGATTCAATATATTCTTCTATTTAAATTTATCACAATTAGCTTAATATTAAAAATAATTACAATGAGAATGCCGATGAATGTGAAATGGACTATAACCTAGAACTTACGGTTTCCTTGACCAGGGGTTGAGCGTCCACTGCGGCTGGTTTCTTCTCACTTGTCAATCCCTTTGTGACGATCGTCATGATTGTAGAATTTTAAAGAACTCCCTTTTCACGTAAAAAGGTTTATAATGGCTTTCAAATATTTTTGACGAGGAAAACACTTTTATAATGTAATCTCAACCATTGGAGTTTGGACTGGGAACTGGGAGAATAAAAACAGAGGTTGTGAAGATTATAAATGGCGTATGATCGAGACTCTGTTACGCAAGCTCAGCTATATTACGAACATTGTACTTTCAACCGTCGTGGAGGCATATAAATATTACTGTACTTTGTCCTTCTTTTGTAGTCAAGCTTTAAGACCCAAAGTTGCATGTACGTTTTCTACGCCCTTCTTCTGCCTTTTAGAGGGCATTCATGAATCATGCGTCGCAATTATATTGGGGAGAGGTGAGACGAATCGATTTTAGTCCCCGGCGGGAGACTTGACACCCCTTCAAAATTCGGTCTGCTCATTTTGTATTTTGATTTTTCGTTTCAATATTGTCTTTAACTTTAACAGCTGATTTAAGTTACTTACTTAAATTAGCACCATGGAGAGAGAACGCAGTCACAAGAGAAAGACAGGACGGAAGCGCTCATCTTCCTCAACGTCATCATTGTCTCCGGATGCTCCCCGTTCGAGATCCAAAATACACACTTCGAAAACCGGGTCACATTCTAGGTAGGTAGGTGAGAGTGAACTCCTTTGATTTTGATTACGGATTAAGATTAAGGTTAAGTTAACTATTACCTAAATACTTATCTTGTATGTTAGTGATATATGAGTAGGACATTTAATTGTCTACTTATAGTTGTTAGTATTTATGTAGGTAGGTAGTTTAGGTTATTGGTTATTAACGGTGAATTGAACGGGAACTGTGTGCAGGCTAATTTTGGCTGTTAATCTTTTAGACTTTAGGTAACGGTAAACAGTCTTAGCGATTTTTATTAGGTTAGGTTTAAAACAGGGATGGAAAAAACATGTATTTATTTATTATTGAACCCCATCAAGATAGATAATTACACGTACAGTTGAATATCCGTATATGCAATATTAAGTATCAATATAAGATACAAGTAAGTCAGATAGTAAGTAAGATACCTCGCCTTCGGCTCGTGTCTTATACTTGCGCACGCGGCTCCGCCGCTTAGCGAGGTTGGCTCTACACTTGGAACGAATTAGTACAAATATTTCGTTTAGTAAATAAGTATTAAGTACCTACGAATTGTGACGTAGATGTTGCAGAGTCTTTCATCGTCCGGTTTTCTATTTTCTGTTTTAATTGTTCCTATATCTTATCTGCCACATCTAGCATCACAATTCTTAGGTACCGGCGTAATTTAAGTCAAAACTTGTGATTGTGACACGGTAGCAAGTTCTTGGTGAGTAAGTTTAGTTACTATAGTTAAGTTATGATTTGTGACGTGTGATTGTGATCTGCCAAACGTGAGCCTGAGTTGTGATTAGTCCCGTGTTGCTGGAATTTATGTAAAAGCTGGCTTCGGTTGTTATGAGCTATGCCCGATATAAGAGTGTCAACAAATTCCTTCAGGATTTCTCAAAAATGTAACCAAAGGTAAAAAAAAATTCGTTGCTAGGGGTCATGTTTTTGGCCCAAAAGTCCTGAACCCTTGTCGAAAATCTGTCCAACCACGTCCAACGTACTCGGTCTGAGAATTGATCATAACTTTTTGTGTGCGAAGTTTGGTGGGCGTGGGTTGAGAATTGCGGCCTGAATCGCAACACGCGTGAAACTTTGATTACATTTTATAATAGTTAGAACACGTCGGATACAATAACAGCTTTTGTATCCGACAGTCACAAGGTAAAGGCGTAACAATGGTTTTGGCGCCCCAATGAAATATCATTTGGTGCATAAATTATTGTAATGTAGTTGTAGGTTGTAGGTCCTTACACACTTTGGTCATAACGCAGAAAAATGTACAGTCTAAATGGGTAACTTAATTATGTACAAAACTGTAGTCAATTAATCAAAAGTAAGCCACGCTGGTAATACTTTGCGAGAAACGCAAGAAAATGTAGAAAACGAAGGCATGTGAATTGTTCATAAACGTAAGTAAGTATATTAAATATTCAAATCCAAGTCGGTGATCCTTTGCGTGGCGCACACGAACTATTTAAATGCCAAGCCATCTGAATTGTATATATGTATGTAATATAAACAACACCCCAACAACCCCATGCAAAAATCCTGTCCCTGAAGCGCAAGAAAATTACGGAAGTTAAGTCAGTAAAGTATTGTAAACAAAACATAATACTTACACTACACTCGAATAAAAATACACTACAAAAAAGGGCAAGACTACCCTGAACTTGGAAGTACAAAGATTGTAACAAGCTGAACCTACTCCAAGTGTAATTTTTATGTCGCATTTCAGGTCCTCCGTGCGTACTTTGATATGAATTCATATAGGCACTTACTGTAGATACACATTTATTTAGTATAGTTAAGCCGCGGAGGACCTTCGTGGGCACAAAAATTACACTTGGGTTCGTTTAAGCTTGATTCTATTTTTCTATTGCACTTCCAAGCTCAGCGTAGCCTTGCACTTTTTTGTAGTGTATTTTTTTTTTTTTTGAATTTTTTTTGAATTTCCTAAAACAAATATGAGTATTGTTTCCATTAACAGCCACGTAAGACTTATACTTGTTATGTATAGGTACATGGTACATATAATTAAGACTATGTATAGAGCGGATCTCTCCTTCATTCTGTTACGTGTGCAAATGCGGACTATAGAAGCGTTTATTTTTATGACCTTACGAGTGTGTACGGTATTTTTATGTCCATTCGTTTTACCGGCTGCGCGGTAAAGGATTATAAAGTATAGTCTACAAGTACAAGCACTAGCACTAACGCGGAATCAGAAAACATTTTTTACAGATTTCTAGAGTACACGTGCCACATGTGTAAAATGAAATGGAGGTACTATTGCACATGTACTCTAGAAATGCCTAGAAATTGACTCCGTAATTTTTTTTATTGGCACTTAATACCTCAGAGTAGCCGAGCCTAAGCTAGCCTACTGGTTTTAATAGTCTAAGTGATAACCTACGTACAAATACGTAATAATTTGCTTTACTTTGTCTTCTAGGCACAGCAGCACGCAGTCGAAGACCTCAACGTCCAGTAAATCTCGCAGTGGAGGAAATCATTACTATTCACATTATAAGCGGAAAAGTCGAAGTCGGAGTCGTAGTCGTGACCGAAATCGGAGTCGGCGAAAGGATTTGGAAAAATCATCACATGGCCGAAGGAATAGCAAGGGCAGAAGCAAAAAGAAGCATGTATCTAGATCGAGATCATCGTCCTCATCCTCGTCATCTTCCTCAAGCTCAGACTCCGGAAAGGCGGTTAAAAAGACTAAGGATAAAGATTCAAAACTTCCGTCGTTAACCGCGTCAACCCTTAGCCTACAGGCTAGAATTGAAGGTTTGTTTTCCTACATATAAACGAATCTGTCTTAATGACTTCTCATTTTCCTTGGAAATAATTTCAATTTTAAGCAGTACAAACGTACATGTTTGCATTTCGATAATAACAGAGAAATTGGACATTGGTTCTCA
This sequence comes from Hypogastrura burkilli, assembly GCA_034696285.1. Taxonomy (NCBI): domain Eukaryota; kingdom Metazoa; phylum Arthropoda; class Collembola; order Poduromorpha; family Hypogastruridae; genus Hypogastrura; species Hypogastrura burkilli. The sequence goes on along the minus strand of JAQFZY010000009.1, from coordinate 72,315 downwards.
AATCAAGCGACTAAGTACGCTTAACGATTTGGAGAAGGACGGCTTTTCCCAGAAGTCCTTCAAGACGACAGCTGCTCCATTCAGGCTTGCCGATATTCCACTTCCGGCGCTTGAACTGAAGCCTGTCAATCTTTCTAATTTTGACAAAGAGATCCTCTGCCATCCTAGCGTAAGTCTTTATTACTTTACTCCATCCTGCATTGTTCATTTTTTGTATTTTTAATCTGCCCGCATACTTGTAGGTAGGTACATAAATACAGTAATGTTGCACAAAGACTAGCGCATCTAGCATTGTAACTGGCGTACGGGTTCTTAATTTTTTGTGTATGTCAGAGCTAAAGAATTTATGTAACAATTGCTTTAATATGTATCTATATACCTAACAGCTTATTACAAATCAACGGGAGAGAGAGGAACAATGGATCAAGAGACTATACTCCATACGACAAAAGATGTTGGCGGCAGGCGATTTATAAACTAAAAAGGACCGTATGGGATTTAGTAGAATATTTTCTATTTTGGACCAACTGGCCATTAAAACATGTTTTGTAAATGCCCCGTATCTTGAGGACTAAGTAGCAAGCCTAGCTGAACATTGAGAAGTATACCTGGCTTGTTTGCAGAGTGAACAGATTCGAGAGCTTGTACTCAAAATGAACTTTTCCAGAAAAAAAGAAACTATAGTTGTGGCATGTGTCTTCCCCTAAGTAGAGTGATCGCCATAAACCAAGCTGTTATTTTGTACTTTGAACCAGAAACGGTTCACCTGTCCCTCAATTCCTTTATGTAGGAATCAAATACATTATTACTCCCATCCCTTGCATCAGGCTGCACTGTAAGCCCGAAAAGTCCCTGACCTGTCACTCTCACCTAACTTTGAGCTCGAGACTCAGAAGTGGGCCGGAGAAAGTTCCCCGCCAACCCTTTGTGTAATTTTGGCTAAGGGTTGTCACGTAGGTCCCCTCCAGATTATCCAGGCCTAAGTTGGGCCCCGAGATTGAATGTAGCCGGAGAGTGTTAGGTTGATTGACGGCTCTTAGTATTATCCTGAATATTAAATTGAGAGGATCCCCTTCCTCCCGTCACTCGGAGGAAAGGAGCTTTCCATGTCCGCGTGTCACTACTACGGACTTGGGGAAAGTATGAGGAAGTGACCTTGGGAGATCAAAGGGCACTGTCATGGGCATTCCGTCCGCTCCTGCTGCTGCTGGGCGGGCGGGCCGTCTCCAAGTGAGGATGATCAAAGTGGAGGACACATTGTGTAAGAGGAGAGTGAGAGAGATGAGAGACATATCAATCCTCATCTGAGGCCCTAAGTCTTCCCAGCAGCCCTGCTCCTCCTCCTCTTGGCTGGGAGAAAGTCAAGGAGGAGTCCGTATCTGGGCCTGAGATCACCATGCCTCCGCCGCACAACTTTTTCACTCAGGGATTCCGCCGGCTCGTCCGCCTATATCATACTTATGAGGGACGACGGAACACGGACTTCACCGCACAAAGTACTTCGACGGTTACGGTGGGCATCCTTTTTAGTACGGGAGCGTCGGCCAGCGGATACGGCCGAGGAGGACAACCTGTCGAAATTAAGACATTTCCCCACGCAAAATTAGCTTCCGTAGATTCGCTACTTTATTACATTCAACGGAATATATTCGTTTTCGCAGGCCAAGCATAACCCAACCTAACTTTATCCAGCCTTAAGGCAGTCACATGTTACCTAACCTAACCTTACTTTATCTAACAGTAGTGACCTAACCTAACTTTATCCGATCTAAGATTAGCGTCACATGACCTATGTATCTTTATCTAATCTAACAGCATGGATTTTGCATGTTCCGGTAAGCTCAAAATTTTGTTAAAAATACTTAATGTTATTTATTTCAGTAACTCCAAACCTTGCGCCTTTTTGCATGAAATTCGTAAACGCAGTTCAACCTGAAAATGATGAACCCACTCCAGACAGAACAATTGGTCCGTAAAAGTTGCTTTAAATTGCTACTTTATAATTACCTACGCTTTTAGTCGGTATCTGAGGGTCCCAGTGCCAGCAAGGGGGTAAGTTTTTGGACTTGAGCACGCCGTGGACAAGGAGGAGTCCGACAACGTACTACCTTCGGGTATTACGTACCTAATATAAGAGAATGAAAGAAGGACGTGAGTATTTTTTCTACCTATAACGACGTTGCCCGGGCTCCCTCCCGGAGCCCGGACATGTATTGATGGCAAATGGGAGGTAAAAGCTCGGAGACTTCGGAGCGGGAGCAGCTAGGCACAATGTATACCTAACTTTTGCTAGGACAGCAATTGGATATGATCCAAGTAAAAGATCAAAATGACTTTTTTTTTAAGAAAGGACCCTGGGCCCAGCATACTCTAAGGTCCAAGTTTTCTAATTAGCTCCCATTCGGGTTCCAGGAACTTCGTACAGCATATTACAGTGTAACCATTTTTAGCTATGATTCTAAGTAAGATGCTAGGAATTAGACTTAATGGGAACAATAGAGGAATAGGATTCTTTTCTAGATTTAAAAATACAATATTATGTTATAAATATAATTATACATAGTCGCTCAGGACAAAAGTTCGGAATTATTTTGACGGCACGCCCCACCTTCCGTTTGACCTACCGGGACTCTGGACTTTGTCAAGCCTTTTAATTGAAGATTTATAATGATATTTATATGCGTGATGTCCTCATTACGTGCTGGGGCCTGGGCCTAGACTCCAAATCTTGAAAAATTCAGGTCAGGCCCTGGCCACGGTTCGCTGTACCCGTATAGCATCATTCCATCGGAGCAGCCTGCTGCCTGTTCCCTCCCTCATAAATACATATAAACAAAGCATAAATTCCGGAGCAGGCCGTTCCGGGATCTACATGGGAAAGTACAAATCCAATAAAAAGAGGTGTGTCTCTGACTTACCTTCTCCCGGCGGCCGCGGAGTCGGAGAAAATCCATGTAATGGTAGAGCATGGGATCCGCCGCCACCGCCGTAGTGGCAGATAATAATAACATAAGAGCCCGGCCGGGGGAAGCATTAGGAACCCGCCAAATGTCACGCCGAGCCCAGTTATTTGTAGAGACAAGGAAGTACTAGGAGGCTCAGCCCTTCAGCCCGCCTCAATTGGGATTAATGAATGCCCGCTCAGAGCAAATCCTATTAATGGGCTCCCTAATTTGATGAGCACTTGACAGTCACTCTCGGCCTACGTGTAGTTCACAAAATAGGCTTTCTGTGAGTGTCATAAGTCATAAGTAGATATGTATGGGATCAAATAATGTCGCATGGCAAGCAGCAATGAGCCTCCAACCGGCCCACCCGCTCCAAATGAAATTGAACTCAATTGGCTCCCAAGGCTCCTAAATATCCATAAATCCCGGCATCATTAATTCATATTTACTTTGATGATTCAATTGGACTAAGAATGCCATCCTGTAGGTTCTAGCACCTTCAGTAACTATTTATTTCTAATTTCTGGATTTTTTTTGCATGGGATGCACTGCACATTTCAGGTCAGATGATGCCACAAAGCACGCAATGAAATGAACCCTTTATGTATCTTTAAGTATGATAGTAGATGTGGATGGTTAAATGTGTCGTATGGAATCTCTTATATGCACGCTAAAACCTCCGTCCGTCCGTTTTATTCGTTATGTAATTGGTCGGTAGCGGAAAGGGGGTGGAGTAATAAAAAATCTCCCACTGACGGCTTTTGTTAACAAAGTCACACCTAGATGGCGCAGGTGTGCGTAATATCCGCATGGAGAATTTTAATGTCACAGTCGCAGATAATACTATTTATAGAAATTCACAGAGAATGTGATTGTTAGTTATGATATCCAATATTACGAACCAGGACTATGGTGTTACGCATAAGAATTTCTGGGTCCGGGCTTGCTGTGTAATAGTATGAAGTACTATGTAGTCTCAGTCCGTTAAGTGTTGTGCGTATAATAAATATATGTATGCATGTACACATTGCAAATATGTTGTATTTAAGCAGTGCTATTCATGACTGACTCTGACTCCTGTTCATGTGGAAGGGCTGAGTGCGTTAACATTGAACATCCGCCCTCGTGCATTTGGAGGCTATACCCTTTAACTGTCCCGTTTGTTTATTAGGTTACTTATTGACAGAGGTCCCTTTACTCGTACCCACTTTAGTTTGGTAGTTAGACGACTCTGTAACTGTCCGTTTTTTGGGTAGGTACGAGCTTAGAATTATGGCAGGACCGAACGGAGTTTCTATAAGTATCTCTATAATTTAATATAAAGGAGTTTCTATTATGGAAGGGATGTCGGAGGTAAGGATATAAAACTTATTGCGTGTTTACTGCAAAATTGGAAGATTAGGTAATACTTGAGCTTGAGTTAAACACCGCTCTACATTTCCTTTTGTTATTAATATTTGACAGAAGTGACTGATGTACTAAATTAGGTGTGTTTGATCTTTTGGTGGTTCAGCTCGTCGTTGGTGAAAATTCAAATATATACGGTTATGTTTATGATACAATAGTACTAGCACTTACTGGTAGTATTGGTTGAAACGCCACCTACACCTTAATGTCTACTATAGGCCCAAAATTAGGATATTTTGAACAATTTCCGATTTGAAAAAAATTGACGACTTTGATGCAGCTTAACATTGCAAATGTTTGTCTTCTTATATAACGGCTGTAAACAAAGAAGAATTAAATACTCAGTTACAGTAGTGTGGTGAAGAGTATGTAGCTCGTGCTGATCTGAGCCGGTTAAGACTATATGGTTGATAATATACGCAATCATGTGTATGTGTACGAATCCAATTGTCAAATAAATTACACGAGTGAAAAGGGCATTATATTTGGGATTAGATCCAACCTTTAGCAATAAGTAGAATAATGGATTTGATTTAATATGAAATTTTGTATTCATCTAATTCGACTTCCAAAACTCACCAGACGATATCTACCGAGTTTCCTAAACAATCCACCTACGCCATATATTTAGAAATTTATAATTGTGCGTCAATCAGAGTCCCTAACCAGGTCTAAATATTGGTTCAGGAATTTGGGAATCCTTACAAGAGGGCGGAAAGTGGGGCGCCGCCCGCCCTGATTTTTCACTTTCTCCATGCTTTCTCCCTTGGAGCCTTACTGCCTGGAGGGAAGTCAGACATGCTCACTCCGAGGTTCCGAGCTACTTCTTGGTTTCCCATGCATAATAGATAATTGTATCCTGGGCCGTGTCGAGGGCCCATCTCCCAGACTCCCCCTTTAGCCAGGTCATATATTAGTAGGAGTGGGCCTAGGCTACGGAAAAACATTCTCACCCCAAAAAGTCAGCCCAATTTATGTCAGGGAAGAAAGGGAAAAGTTTTTCCCTTTGAGTCATAGCTCTGTGAGGATGGATATTACATTTACTCCCAGCCAGCAGCAGCAGGGCCAGGTTGGGGAAGAGCAGGCGAGCCAAAAAATGGACAGACCTTCCCGTAGGCCCCTCACTAAAGGAGAAAAAAGAAGAAATTCAGGAGAAAAGCAAATGGGTCTTGGTTGGTTCGGAATGGTACATGGTATTAGGGTCTATAGGATAGGTTGGGGCTATAGGAGGGCCCCAAGCTTTAAGCCTTTTCTTCCTAGAAAAAAAAAGTTGTTTCAGGACGAAGCCGAGCGAAGGACCCGGAGTTTTCGGGCTCTCCTTTACTTTTGCCCGGGTTCTCAGGCTCTCCCGGCCTTTTTCGGAGCTCCAAGCTCTCCACGGCACGGACTACTACGAGATACCCTCTGCTCCTGCTCCAAGTTCAGCCCTTCAGATATATACTATTATGCGTCCGTTTTACCTGAGCGGATAGAATGGGATCAGGAAGGCCTGTTTTTGTAAGGCGAAATCATAAAATACTGAATCGGCAAGCATCTTGTTTAATAAACAACTACTCCGAGTTAATGCTCCAAAATTAATGTTAAGAGCAGTGAACATGTCTAGGTCGGTCTCTCATGACGTGTGAAACGTGAGATTGCCCTTGACCTGAACAAAGTTGGATTGGAACTACTATTTAGGTATAGAGTGTGTATGGTTAAAACCAATCAGAATTTATTCGAAATTATTTAATATTAGAAGCTATACTACCAAAGAAAAGTTTTTGCAGTTTTATTTTTGGTTATACAGTTTATTTCAACTTGAAACGTTTGTTAACATTTTACTTGTTTAAAATTGGTTTAAACAGACCTTACTACGAATGAGATGTTGCTTATAATATTAGCATCTGGTATCTTGTAATACGTAATAAATAGTGCACAACGTAATTAGTACTAAGAATAGAACAATAGAAGACCGGAAAGGGAAGTAATCTAACGGAAAGGGAAGGTAGGAAAATAAACGCAATAAGGTAATCTTCGTATGGAAGGCCCATAAACATATAAGGCAAGTTATGAATTAAGGGAATGCAGGAACGCAAAAGGGCGAGATTACCAAGGCTAGGCTGTAAGGTGTAAGACAAGAAATGTAATGGAAGGTGGGTAAGAAGGGAAAAAGGCAAGCAATGTAATGGAAGGCATGAAGGCAAGCATAACGTAGAAAACAAATAACCGAAGACAGTTAGACACCAACGATAAATTAATGAGTCCAAAAGAGTGCAGTAAAGGAAGGAAAAAGACGAGATGTAACGGATCACCGTAAGGCAAGAAATGTAAAGCATCAAGAGCATGAATTGTAACGGAAAGGCAAAAAATGTGACTGACAGGATCAAGGAAGCTTTCAAATTTAACTTAAGGCAGGGATCAACGGATGTCGGAACTGCTATAAATGTAGTGGACAGTATGAATGAAAAAAGGAAGGCAGAAAGGTTAGCAAGCCAATAGAAAACATGGCATTTAACGGAAAGGCAGGAAGGAATGGCATTTAACTTAAAGGCATGAAGTCATGACATAAAGCTGAAAGGCAGGACGGCATGACATTTAACTGAAAGGCTGGAAGGCATGGTATTTAGCGGAAAGACAGGAAGGCTCGGCATTTAACTGAAATGCCTCAAGTCATGACATTAAACTGAAAGGCAGGAAGGCATGACAATTAACTGAAAGGCATGACATTTAACTGAAAGGCAGAAAGGCATGACTGAAATGCAGGAAGTAAACAAAAATATTTACGAGTTAAATAATAAGAAAATTCTTAACACTGCCGAGCTCGGGTTAGGAGTAATGAAATGCAATATGTCCGTTCGTAGTTAATTTTTGTTTTATTTTAGTTGATCCTATGTATATCCGTTCTGTTCCACTCAGGTATTTAGTTTCCCTCTCTGCCTTGGGTCGTGGCCTGAGTGTGTTGGTAGGCTCGGCTGGTAGGCAGTAGTAGGAGCGTGTATGGATATGCCTCTGTGGACGGAGGCCGTACTACATAGTATGCCTCCCATCCAGTCTGCAGTGCGGACTTTCCCTCTCTCTCTTCCCAGCTCAGTCCTTCTCTCTCCACAGACGTAGTCACTCACACTGCTCTCCTCCTTTCTTCTACATTCATCATTTCTTCATTAAATTCCATTTCCTACTCTCCTTCTCTATCTCTCTCTCTCTGTCTACCACTTGAGTTCTTTAGGAAGTAAGCCGACCGAAGGACTCCAGTCGTCCACCAAAGGCCCGGGTCCAGCCCCTCAATAGGGACCAGAGCCAGGCTCCTAGACCAACCCACTTGTCCAGTCTCCCGATCGAAGTGACAATGAGATTGACTATGTGAAAGTTAGGCCGATCCGCCAGAAGTTACACTCTGCCTCCTCTCAACTACTACTACCAAGAAGGGCCTTGGGAAGGTTGGCACGGCCTACACCAACGCAGTCCCTACCTGGCTCATGCTGTCCACCATTCCAAAAGTAAGGACACGAATTGAATTTAGTAGATAGTAAAGTACAAACCGAAAGTATTATTAAAGGTCAGTAGCTGATCATTTCACAGAGAGATTACTTTCAAGCACTGTCTCTTCTCTACTATGATATCAATTTAATTCACATACTATGAAATGTAACGAATCTGTAACTATAGTACACCTTGAACATACACTTAAATTGATCGTGTACTTAAATACGTACTACTACCTTCTATTTGATAAATGTTTAAGTAGTCTTCAAGTTTCTTGTTAACCAACCCTGAACTTAAATGCTCGCATTTCTACATAGTAGAATCTGGAATTAGAATTTTTTCCCAACAGAAGCGGAGTAATACATATTCTGTACAGTGCTTCTATTAATACACTAATTTTCCCTCAGTTATTCAGAAAGACAACATGTCAATCAATAAATAGCTCAATCTTACCTGCAAGTAAAGGGCACGTAAGTACCTATACACACTACAAATTCAGAAATGGTTGCCTCTCGTTCAGGCTTCCCTTTGGACCGGGGGACGAGGGGATATTCCGGAGATTTATAGTCCTATTGATTTATACTGTTCAAATATTTCAGTCTCCGGTATGAGGTATTGTATGTATGTATATAACCGAAAACCGCACAGACATCAGGTGCATACTATTGTAGGAGTTTGATATGTACGATGTACGCTACTATCTTTTGCTTTGCACATATCTAACGAAGCCACGAAACGGAGTACCGAGTTAAAAAGAAGTATTGACTGTCCCCAATAAAACGAAACAGCTGAAAGTTGAAACTTATACAAATAGACTGTCCTAATCTTAGTTCTTTTGAGTAATGAAAAATATTCATTAGAGACAATCAGGCCATTTTTACCAGAAGATACTACTATTTTTACGAGTGCTATATTTAATATCTTACCATTTTAATATTTCCGACGTAAGAGCTAGTGACACCTTTCCAATATACATATTAAATATGAGTCAATCTATTCAATTTAGACCGCCGTCCACTAAGGACTTAATACTTTGTGGTAGAGCTCCCCAAAAAACTGATTTTAGCCCAAAACAAAATATCCAAAGACTTTCTCCGTTATGTTTCTCAGTCCCTTTATCCCTTTACTGAATATCATGCGAAAGAGCGTATAGAGTACCTGATCCAGTTTTGGTATGACCTTATGGACTACGTACAAGTTCCTTGAAGACTGTGACATACTCCGTAATACCAAAGGCAAAATGAACTTTTGGAAAAGTCAGAGGAAAAGAAATTGATAGGCTGTAGATATAGGAAGTCGGAGCTATTGCATAATACCTATAGTGCGGATATGTGCAGTGTGCAGTGCTCCTGTTTGCTAAAGGGTTTTGTATATTGTAACACGGGCAGGTATCGACTTTCTGCTCCTCAATGAGTTTAGTTTAAATGGACGTAGATATAGTACTTACATGGTTAGAAGGTATGTATTAAGAGTTTTCTGGTATCGTCTCGGCTCTTCTGGTATTTAGTGGAAGTATAGGATTTGGAATTGAGAAGACAGGGGAAGTTGGGTAAGAAGAATCATTATTCCCTCATTACTTATGCATCATCGGCCTGGTTTGGGCCTGGAACTGGAGACTAAATAAAACCTGAGGAGCCAGACGAGAGACTCTGTGTAGGTGTATTTGTAGTAGTGCTCTGCCCTGTATTTATCCCTGTCCCTCCATAATTGATCCTCTCTGTTAAGGACTTTAATAAGCCGTTCGAACGGGGCATAGTCATAGTAGCGGAGTGTGACAATGGGGGACGCCAGAGACTTATTATGGCGATGATCTTTGACCCAACGTCATAAGCATCGCGCCATTAGGAATCATGGTGATAACCATTTATGAATACATAATCCATCCAGCGGTGCAATTTGCAATATAAACGCTTGAAAGTGGTAAGGCTTGAACCTTTGACCTTGGACTCTTCTCTTCAACACCATGCTCTTGTGAGAAATAGATTACCGCAAACCATTTTGAAGTTGATGGCTCGACTTTTAGTTAACAAACCCGTGGCGTTGACCTATGGCCCGCATCAGAAAGCGAATAGTGAAAACCGTTCTCAATTCGATCCAGTGGTTCGAGATTTATAAGAATTTAAAGGCGGTTGTGACATTCCACCTGAGGCATTTAGCACAATCGCAATCCAATGAAAAGAAATCGACTACTGAAAACCATTTTGAAATGTGTGAAATAGTTCGGCAGTATCTAATTGACCGCGACCCTTGACATTTGACCTTACATGCTTAAGAATGGTCTATCTCTATCCACTCCGTGTGAAAGTTAGGAATAGGTTGCTGGTGCAAATGTTTTTGAAATCGGTTCATTGGTTCTTGGATTATGTCCGATATGTGTAAAACCGCAGAAAGCTAAATACATTTGGTGGTTCTTCAGTTATAACGGCGTAAGGACAGACCATCAGACGGACAGACAGACAGACATAAAAGTGGAAGACATAAAAGAGGTCCGCTCTTTAATAAAGAAGTCTAGGCGTATAGCGAACCAAGAGCCGAGAGGGAATAATTGTCCGTACTTTCCGTTCTCGGGTCTGGCGTTGGAGTCCCACTTCCTTTCTCCGTTTGACACATCACGTACGGGAATGACCCCACTGGGAAGGCGTCCCACTAAATACTGCAGCCCATTATGCATTCCCTTATACATGCCTACCTAGCAATAGGACTTCGAAGTCCGGTTAGATATGTACTACGCGCTACGCTTGTTTGTGTGGCCAGTGGAATCCTAAGTAGTTTCGAACCGTCTTGTCTGGTCCGTATTCCGTAGTAGATACTGGAGTACTTCTTCCCCGAATGATTTTATTGAATTCTGCCACGTGTAATCGGTCCAACCTCAACTTACAAGAGTGTCTACCACAATTAGAAGTTTAGTATTTCTATGTCGGAGCTGTACTCTAGTACAAAACTACGTGTGGAGAAAGTTGTGTTTGGCTTAGATTAATCTCAAAATGAAATGCATCACTATCCTTGTACGTGAACTATATTTGATAACTTGAAATTATGAATCTCGAACACAGTTAGGTTGATATGGAACTAATATATGCTGGATATTTAAAATGACGTACATTTTTATCGCAGTTAGATTGCAATGTGTACATCATGCAAGTTTCAGTATTAGCCTTTTAGCTGTAGATTTAGGTATTGTAGGAGGTAGTTGATTATTTTGATACCTACGAGAAGAATTAAAAAATATATATGCAATACCGTAAGTGTAATTCAGGACCCGAGTCTACGTACTTTAAGTATAGAGCATATTATTATATACTCATAGTGAAAATTCTATACTAGATATGTAAACGGCTTCGTAATTACTGCATCATGTATTTCAAATACTTGCCGGTGTCGCTAATCCACTGAAGTTTACTTGAAGTAAGCTACTGAGAATAGGACTCCTAAATAGACTTTAATTAGCGACGTATAGTAGGACCATTCTGTTATGTGTTATGTGTAGTATTTACACGGAAAGTGACGAAAAAGTATTAAAAGTATTTAAAAGAGTAAAAGTACAAAAATAAACCTTGACATCAAAAATACGTGAGATATTTTATGCTCGTATTTACTAAATTGTAAATCCTTGCCTCTGATTTCAGAAATGATCCTAGACCCTTGGACAGCAGCTTCTGGATTCTGAATAGCTGGACCAGACGCCCTCCAATCGTCCCAAAATGGACGAATGACAAGGGTGGACGCCTACCTGGCCCAATCTAGACTTTTCCCGCAGCAGTGGGCCGCGTCGTACTCTCCGCTCTAATTTTGCATGAGGAAGAAGGCCAGAGCAGTGTGAGTTGTTCCTTGTTCCCTCCAACAATTTCCGATCGACCCGGCCGGCCCTGGCTCCTATACTAAATACTGGAGCCCAGCCCGAATCATCTACTCTACGCCCTAATTAATACTTAATTACGGGTGCTACTTCTCACGGCCCAAGCCGTTCCTAGGAAGACGAAGACGGGCCTTTGGGCCGTCACAATAGGAGGAGCAGCCCGGCACAAAAGATCAATAGTAGTGAAGAGAGGCCGGCGAGAAAAGAATCCCTGAATCATCACATATCAACCAAACCACCGACTTGTCCTTAACTATCTTTCCAGTCTCTGTGTTATCAAGGCATATCAGTAGAATAAGAGAAACCGGCGGAATCGTGAACTCTAGGCTCAAGGGAGGGTTGGTTGAGCCGCGTGCTAGGCCCATTTCCAAAACAATAGACCTGCTGACTCTTTGGGCCGGCTACTGCCTAGGGTGCAGTCGGAGATCAAAGATCAAAGGTGAGGGAGCGGGGATCTGTGGACGACGGCTGATCAAACAGCTGGGACCCACAAATTATTATTCATGAAGGATCTGATTTCCGCCGCCTAGGAAGACACCAAGAACGCCCTCCAGTCTCATGAAATGCAATGCAGTAAACTGAGCAAGGTAAGCTATTATTTTTCCCAGCGTATAGCTTCATCTTAATAATAATAGCATCCCTCCTGGTATGGAAATGCCTGCTATTAAATGATGCCCAAAATATATATTTTGACCCCAAACAAAATATGCCAAACAAAATATGACTCAGGTCTGATTGGGAATATGAATCGGCTATGAATCTCGAATAAACTGATAAAAAAAAATCATTTTCAGCATATATGTTTATTTGCTCATTTGCATATTTTGGTTTGAGCCAAAAGCTATATTTTTTGACAGCACTAATATTCAGTCTGTGTGTATTAACAAAAGTCCATTGGATCGTCGTCGTACAATATTCCGCCTATCAGATCTATATCTTCAAGACTCCCTTGGTTAGGTACCGGAGTCGCAGTTGAATCCAGAATGGTACCAGATCCGTAACTACTAACGCTGGAACCAAAATGTACTACACCTAGGGTAGTAGGTAGTTACTTTCCAATTTTTTGAATAGGACAAATAAAATAAAAGATCGACTGGAACAAGTAGCCTATGATTGCCTGAGCCGGATCGTTGAGGATTCCTAATGTAATAGGTAGGTGCGAGTATGATTGCATACATATGCATAATATATGTATGTATATGTATACATACCGTGAATCGATGATACATGTATCGCATTAAGCGGGAACACGTTTCCTGCAAAGATTAGAAGACTGTCTTGTTCTCCGTCTCCAGACTTCGATGGAGAGTTGTCCTATATTATGAGCATGTCAAAAATGATTTATTACATTATAGGTCAGAGGTGAGTAGGACAGTTTTTGTACCGTCATTTTTTATACGAGTCGTAATGCCAGTAAATATTAAGTTTTATACATTAAATGTGGAACTGATGATCATTCAGTCCGTAGATTTTCTGTTAGTCAGTTATTCGTGATTCTGACGGGTTAATTAGGCTTAGGCCAGCACTACAGATAAGTGCTCCGGACGAAGGCGAGATAACTTTACCATAAACAAAAATTATGTGGAGCAAATACGTGATGAGCATAGTCGCTTAGCTTTAATTATAAGTAAGTAACTAGTTCACTCTAGTTCTAGTTACAAATCCTCAGATATATCGATCCAGTCTTCTTGCTTAAGACAGGACGTAGAGTCATTGTGATCTTTGTATACCTTAACGTAGTAGCTATAGAAAAGGCGAGCCTGTCAACTTAATTAGGATACCAAATACGCCCTCATTGTCTGATTCTCTTGGCCTTCTGTCGAGGTAAGTGCATTAGAGTAACTATATTTAAACTATATAAGTTTTAACTGAGTTATGGCTAAAGAAAGACGCACGATTTACTTAAACTTAGGTGCTGAAAGGAAACTAGCAAAACCTAACGAGTCCAGCTATTTGAGAGCAGCAAAGACCATTTCCCTCTAAAAAAAAAAGTCTTTCAAAAATCGGAAGTCAGTATTTTTCTGAGGTGCCATAATAATGAGTCTGATAATTATGCGTGACAGGCCGGAGCGTTTAGTGAACTGAGAACGGAAACTTAGAACTCAGCGAAATTAATGGGCGCTGGTCCTCTTGAGCGGCCTTCCAGATAAGCCTGGCTCAGAGTCCTTGCTTTCCTCTGGGCTCGTATACAGGCAAGGCCTGTCTGCCTGATAGCGTGACAATAATTCCATAATCCAGCCGTTTCACAATAAGTCCGTGCAGGACTTTGTGGTTAAGTAAGGAGAAAGTTGTTAGCAGAGATCTTTTTATTACTATTATTTGGGCCCGGGGCCCCGTTCACCCCCCGCCCCACCACCACGTTCACGCCGGGCACGGAACCATGCCCATACCCCAAATTACGGACCAATAAACCGAGAACAAGTTCTGTAATAGTATGTTCGTGATTAGTTTAAAGCTAAGTATAGGTAGGCTCCGTATAACTTAAGTTCACTCTTAAGGAAATACAATTCTGTCCTAAACTTTGCGTCTTTTTATCTTCAAGGTAGCCTATAATAATTCAATACTAAATTAAACCACCGAAAGCTAACCTAACACAATCCAACCCTTGACCAACCAAGCCTAACCTAAAGTAACTAATTACGCACAACGCTAAGAATGGCATATGCAAAATAACTCAGGGAATTTACAGGAATTTTTTGACGGCACAAAGTAGGAATAATGAAAGTTTGACTATACTATGCACTATGCCTTGTATTTAATGATCTCAAAACTAACAACAAAAAACAGCAACGCTATACCAGTATTTGCGTATAATCCGCAAATTATATTTGTACTTTGTACGAAATTAAAATGATTCTGATGCGAAAATACGTATTTTTATGATTTAATGTCATTGCTGCCAAACTAATATAACTTGTATTTTTATCTCAGGAAGAAATGTGACGCTTTTATGAAAAAATATTACCAATTTAGGCAAAAATGTGACGATCTCAGGAAGAATAATAAACGTGCCTGAGAATATATAAATCGTGCCTGAAAATATCCTAACATTTAGTTCGGTTAGATCGTATGCAATTCTTACTTTTGGTACGTTGTAACCTAACCTAACGTAACTTAAATATATAAAGTTAACAAAGAAACCGAAAGAATAAACCTAGAGGAGGTTTTGATCGCATTAACTAAAACCGACAAATATTTTTCCTAAAACAGTAATATTTTTTTCCCGAACGAGTAATATTTTTGCCTGAGCGAGTAATATTTTTGCCTGAGCGAGTAATATTTTTTCCTAAGAGAGTAAAATTTTTTATATAAAGCTGTTTCCTGAATATGTAATATTTGCTGGTAGCCCAAACAAAATTCCATGAAGCAAATACCGATTTTGGACACTTTTTTCTTTGATGCAGTGAAGCACAGCTAAATACTACAATCTTCTTTGAATGATGATCTCGATATATTCCGAGGCCTAATAGGAAATCAATGACTTATTATTCGCGCTGCCCAAAAACTATGGCTTCAAGACAGAAACAAAATATACAAATGAGCAAATATAAATCTTGCACCACTATTTGAGTCAGTTTATACAGGATTCTAACTTCTAACCAAATCCGCCAACTCTTCAAATGCTGCTTTTAAGGGCCGGGTGCCCTTCTAAATGGTTGTTGTGACCCGTTTGCCCTGGCTGGTCCCGTTCCGCGGATATTTTCCTGGGCCCGTTCCCCGCCGTAGGAGAAGTGTTCCTATTGAGAAGTTTTTACCGGTTTTTCCTCGTTATTTTGGCCCCCTGGTCCTGGCTCGGCGTTCCCTCCTCAACTATTGATTTTCACTTTGGAGTCAGCTCTCCCGCTCCCCTAAAAACCAACGAACCAATCTTAGTACTTTCTCCCACATTTGTTCTGGCCGGGGCTCCGGGTGTCTTAAGCCTGTTATCTCCGATCCCTTATCCTCTTCCGCCGCCCAAGATCATGATGATCATGAGGGTGATGATGGGCAAGGAAGGAGCCTCCCTGGTCCCCCGCCAAAGGCTCAGCCTACGAGTTCCCCATAATACCTCAGTTCTGGGAGCCCAGGCCCCCTTCAACTGAGATTGATTAGGCTTAAGTTAACTTGGGGTGGGTGGGTTCCGAAGTTGGACCTAATACCTCAGTTTTAAGTAGTAGGTAGTTGTGCTCTGGAATATACAGCCTGGGTGATGTGGGCTTGATGTCTTAGCTAGGTCTTATATCTAACAGTAGGTATCTATACTATTAATATGGCTTTGGTTAGCATTTTAAGCTAAAATATAAATTTAAGACAATTTGTACCGCAAAATTGTCGGTACTCTGTCCGTAGTATATTAGCTGGATTAATTATGTAATTTTTGGTAAAATACACCGATGTTACAAATTCTTGTAAAATTGTATGGTTCCGCTGTAAGCTGTTAGTAAGCACAATACATGCAAAAATTAATAGTGAACTCCTTTATACTTTCCTTATGGGATATAGGTAAAGGTTTAGTCTAAGCCTGTCATTTAAACTATCACCAAATAATTCGAAATCTCTAACCAAATAATTCGGAATCTCTCACCAAATAAAGCAGATTTCCTCACCAATTACAGTAAACTACTCAACCAGTCCTCTGAAACTTATTATTAGCAAAAGATTATTTATTTTACAATAATTAACGGTATTAAAATTCTCTTATTTGAAATATTTATCAACATTGGTGACGAAATTTGCTCTAATTGGTGAGAGAGTTTGAATTAATTTGTGATAGTTTGAATATTCCTCTCAGTCTAATTGTTCCACTCTGATGTGCCAAAGTATTAGCTACGATTTTTAGATAATTTTTGCTGATTAACGGTGTGCATAAAATGAATTGCTCCTTTAGAGGAAGCCTAAAGTTCTATTTGAGCGTCAAGATTTATTAAGTACAAAAATGATTTTGAAATGAAAAGTTAATTTTAACTTTCTGCAATGACTTTGGCGAGGCTTACATAGAGACTGATCAACACGTATTCCGCTCAATTTTAAGCCAATTTCTAATTATATCTAAAATCCGAAACTGCTTACTTTCAGGTATCATAGCACCCGAAAATACGAAGTCGTTTAGCTATAGCTTTTCCGAATTACTTAATATTAATATCAACAAAATAAAAAGTACCTATCGGTTTTAACCCAAAACAAATTATGGAAATGTATAAATCTAGGAGAAACACCGATAATACTGTAATATGAATCAAGCCGGGTATGGAAGATAAGTATGTATGTAATATAAGACTAAAAAATGTGTGTCCAACATAAAGATATATTGGACCACTTTAAAATTCGAATTGGGGCTAAAGTGTATATTTTGGGGCAGCACTACTATTCAGACATTAGGAATTCATAACTGGTAATATGCTGTTTTAGCAAATCCGGCAGGGCCATAATATCCCACCTCCAGTAAATACAACAGTTCTAGAAGGTAATTCTGCGGCATGTGTCAGGAGCCGGCATTGACCTTAATTTTCATTTTGGGACATTTTTTTGGGTCATTGGATAAAAACAGGAATGGCCCTTCCGCCTTGTCTCGCCCGCCCTTCTGCGTTTAGGTCCCATACAATGTAATGTTCTCAGATTTCCATACTAATCCTCGTCCTCTCCAAGTGGAGGATACAATATTTTTTATGCCCCGCCAGGGACCCCGCTTTCTGTGTCAAACAAGCCATTTCCCTTTTCATTAGCCGGGAGTGAGAACTTTAGAGCTAAATGCCAGGCCACATTGTTCATTTAGGGACCCCGGGTCCTCCTCAATTACACCGCCTCCTTTTCCCCTATACTAAATCCAGGAAATTATTTAGGGAGGAGGGAAAGGCGTGTTTACGCTCCGTTATGCACATATTAAGTGGACTAAGGAAGGGAGAAAGGGCGGACTTGATTAAGAGCACACTGTTACTTTTCATTGACAGTGGGCTGTTTGTATTTCGGGATTTTAGAGACAGCTCAGAGCTAGGTACACGGGACTGAATTAGGCAGGCGGGTAAGAGCGGCAAACAACGACGGAGAATTATATAACGCTCTACAAAAGTCAGCTTGCATTTAACTTAAGTATAGTTTTTGTAGAGTGGAGACTTTGCGGGTATATTGTGAAATGCGGCGAGAGTATTGACCCGCTGTTTTCATTTCGAGGCTGGTGGTATATAGGTACGGAGATTTTGTAACTTTCGATCTATTAGGCTATTATTCGCCGATCACAGTATTTCTATATAATTCTATTGACCTAACAGTGCAAATGCATCACAATAGTTAATTCTCCTAGGATCGTCTATTCAATTCTGATAGGGTTAGGCCGTATATAAATATTTAGTATGCGATATGGATCAGTTACGTGAAAGTATGACTTAAATACTCGAACCTTGGAATTGGCGTCCTTAAAAATGAGTGCAAAGTATATATATGATGCGCGCAGTTGATAAATGCCTGTACGGGCGTATTTAAAGTTACAGACTTTATAGGAAGCAATTGGTGAAGTAACTTGTGCTCAGCTCCAACCCATGTTTTTAGGCAGAATTGGAATAAATGTGCGTGTGTGACAGAGGGTCATACATATCATTTATGGACCCCGCTCTCCTCCGTGCTGAATTCCGGGATTCCGAACTGTGGAACCTAATCTGAGGGAATTTATCAGTCGGCGGAGGCAGTTGAACATTCCCTTTTATGTAAGTTGGACAGAGAGCGGAGACGGGGGGCTCTCGGAGTTGAGACCAGGCCCGGAAAAAATGGGGAAAATATGAGAAAGATGAGATATTATGGGGCTGGGGAAAGAGGATTTGGACTACACTCAAAAATAAAATAAAGGCTAAAATATATATTATTCCCATATCCGAAGGAGGGTCCCCCTAATACGGAGCCCAATATCACGTATCCCCTTATGCAAGTTCTTCGGCCTCTCGCGTACACATATTTATTACATTCCGCCTCCCCTTGTCTCTAGGCTCCTCAGTCACGGGGAGACATAAAAACAGAACTTTTACCAAGGAGAAAGTCCTTTGGACGGCTTAGCTCAGGCTCCCTCACATGTTAAGGCAACCACGCCGTTTTCAGGATATTTCCCTTTGGGGTACCTTACCTACAGAGCTGTAACTTATTTCTTTTGGACTTATTATTAAACCATCACTAACATGAGTCCATCATCCAAAGGTTCTGTACTTATTTTTGGCTATGACTAAATTATGTTCCAGTTTGAATTTCTTCCCGACTTGAAACAGCAAGAGGCTCAATTAATACAGCACCAAAAATAAATAAATCTTACACGTAAAAGGCTATCTCCGCAATGCATCTTAATTAAGTCTACGTTAAATGTGATAGGTTGCACTAAAATCTTCTGGTGACAGATTTAGAATTTTTTAGTGATGGCTTCATTAATTTCTGCCTTAAAGTTGGAAGGATTGCCTAATTTCAATATTGTTCGTCATTATGTTACGGTTTTGGGTTTTTTGCATTTTGGAGGTAGATTTTGTTTTACAGAAAAGTAAATTACTGATTTTAATTATAGAAGCACAGATCAAACTAACTACAAGGGAAATTTTTTGACTGTCCTAACCTAATTAAAGTCTTATAACTGATTGACGGTGCTAAGTTTATTCTAAATTCTAACCATAAATGGGAGAAGTAGTTGTTAATTCCCTGATTCCATTTTTGGTATTGAGAGAACATATTTCTGGAAGGAGATTGTTGACATTAAAGAAAGTACGGACTCTGGTTAAAAACAGAATGTTGCTTATATGAGGAAACGTGTTCTTGTTGGTCTCAGACCATAGCATAGACTGGGTTAGTTTAGGCTAGTGTGTGTGTGTATTAGATTTCGATAGTATGTACAGTTATTCTTTAATCCGTGCTAAGAGTTACAAAGCACAACGCACCTAAACAAAATCCATAAACAGTAGAAACTGATAGACACCCTGTTTAGCCAGTTAGAGTCATGCTAATAAACCGGCTTCCAATGGCTAAATGAGTCGAACATACAAACCACATACAAATATGATAAAGTCTCCAAACTATACACCTGTATGACGTTTAAATGAGTCAAACATGCAAACTTATGATAGAGTCTCCAAACCATGCATCTGTATGTCATGTATGTGTCGACCAGACAAACAAAGATGATAAAGTGTCTAAATCATGCGCATGTATGTGTCATACATGAGTCGAACAACACAGCTGATGAAGTTTCCAAACCTTACATCTGTATGTCATGCATGAGTCTAACAGACAAACAAATATGATAAAGTTTCTAAACCATAACCCTGCATGTGTCATACATGAGTGGAACAACATAGCTGATAAAGTATCAAAACGATACATTTATGTCATGCATAAGTCGAACAGACGAGCCCAGATGATAAAGTTTCCAAACCACACAAGTGTATGTAATACCTAAATGAGTAGAATGAATCTATGATGTGGACAAGTCGGAAAATAATTATGTTTAGTCAATACCGGTGACAAGAACCGCGTTCGCTATTTTGCTTCCCAGTTGTTGACTCCATTTATGACGAAACTCGTCATGCAATGGACGAAATTTTGGATGCGGATAAGCGTTGTCGCAGTTTCGTTGTATACTAACTAGAGTTAGGGTTAGGAGGTGCGGATAGAATTGTTGCGTCGAAGCGAAGCAGATTGGCTCTTATTATAAACATTTATCCCGGTCATGAACTAAGCAGTTTCAATGCCGTCGGACAGACGGACCGACAGAAAAACCAAATGCATATACCACTTCACTATCCTAACGCGGTAATAAATAATTGACGCCGGAAGAAGAGTCCTTCAAAACAAAATTTAAAATTAGGGAAAATTCAACTATTTTGTTTATATACTGCATACCTTATACATATAAGTATACCTGTAACATGGTTATTAGTGTCCATACTCTGCTGTAGTCCCAATTGGGCCCTCCCGGTCCTGGGCCTACTAATTTCCCTCTTAACCTGAGATTCAGCATTCCGCCTTAACGAGGTCCCAGTTGGGCCGTACCTGGCCCACTCCGGCCCAGCCCTTCCCATTGGCTCTCCATTCTCACCTTTAGCTACCGGCTCCCCGATTCCATGAACTTTCCAATTCCATGGACGGAAATAATATATGTAGTGGATTTCCCAGGATTTTTACGACGAGGCCTGACATACATCAGTGTTAGGAGGAAATAGAAGGGTTTTATGGGGTCGCCTGTCATCCCTCCTGGCGGAAGAGGGAGGGCCCTGGCTAGCCTCCACTGCACTGCCCCAGTCACGTTCTTCCCAGTAGCATTCATAACCATTTCCAGAGCGGGATAGGTTTTTTTTTTGGAAATCTGTTCCCAATAAAAGGGGCTTGGCGGGCCTTATTTAAAAAAGAAGAAGGGGCGGAAAGGAAGGTGGGAAGGTTTAGGCCGGGACGGGAGGATACGATTACGATATGTAAATGAATATTATTAGGGGAAGGGGCCTCGGAGAACGTGAGATGATCCAATTCCGCTTTCTCCGAGACAGAAGGGAACCTTTTAGACGGAACAGGAGAGGTGGTAGCTTAGGCAGAACGTGAGGAACTCCGAGGCGGGATATTAGGCCCTAAAAGTTTCCTACCTGGCTCCGCGTACGTGATACACTATACTATGCAGGCTGCCCTACATTCGGAGCCCCGTCTCCTTAATAATACGAAAGGGAAAGTACGGGGAAAAGGCTTAGGCAGGCATAAGAGATTGGAGGCTCTAT
Source organism: Hypogastrura burkilli (assembly GCA_034696285.1). Taxonomy (NCBI): domain Eukaryota; kingdom Metazoa; phylum Arthropoda; class Collembola; order Poduromorpha; family Hypogastruridae; genus Hypogastrura; species Hypogastrura burkilli. Next base: position 50,938 of record JAQFZY010000009.1, on the reverse strand, counting down.
AACTATACCATACTCTGTACTGTTACGGTTTCTCTATAAAGTTGGACAGTTTATTTAGGACTTCGTTTTAGGACGGCTTCAGAAAATACTTATTTCTGGCTAAGTAAATACTGACTTCTAGTGAAAACATTGTTTGTATTTAATCTTGTCCAAAAATACAGATTTTAGCCCTAATAAATATTCAACTGCCCAAATCTAGTACATGCTAATGTATGGATCCAATATAAATACTAAAGACGGTGCCCAACATCTATATTTACTTGGCTGGGTATATTTTATATAGGTATTAGTATTTTAATATTTAGTCCTAAATATAATCAATTCTTGCGGCTAGTACTGACTAAAAATGATGACTTATTTATGAGCGAAAATAAATATTTAGTACCTACTGGCTTTTGGCTCTAATACAAAGTTATAACACAACAGGCTTCAAACGCTGGCTTGATGAAGGTGGTGTTTATAAAAATCTGATAGTAGTGTATAAGTAGCGGGTTTATGGCAGGGAAGTAACAATTAAATATTTGCAATAGGCTTTTATTATATTTCTCCATTTTTTGTGTAAATTGTTGCAGCTATATTTTTTTGCATTTTAATTTGAGCTAATTCTCTGTTTATCGAGCCTTTAAAAATGTTGACTTATAGGTTTAAAAATATACTGATTGTGGGGAACGAAATGGAGTAAGTCCTATGCCTGTAGTCTGTACGTACGTACGTTTAGGTCAGATCGGTATTCTACTTGTAGAATGTAGGATTAGTTAACATAGTAGATTGCAGTGGGAAAATCTCTGCCCTTTAAGGTTCCCAACCAACGGTAACATATGCAGGAACATTGTGGCTGAGTAGACAGAACTGTGTCAGGAGGGGCTTCCAGGAGTAAGTAAATCCAAAAGCAATTAAGTTTCTATGAAAAATTACTTTTTTAAGCCCCGGCTCTCCGGCGGATAGTGTAAGTCAAGTCAGGCTTAAGTATGACTCTACCTAATTAGGATCATTTTTCCAGACCCTTCCATCTCAGTCAGAGTTGGAACTCCAAGGAAGTGCATGCTAGGTGCTATTTCACAACGTAATCTCCGCATCTACTCTTATTACCTACATTTACTCTTATACATTCTTCTAGCTCATTTAAACAATTATTTTATAAATCCCTATATATGCGTTTTACTGTATACAAATCAATAGGCACTGTAAGACAATACCCGATACATCTGGGTCCCATTGAACTCAAAGAACTTTTCTAGGCTTTGAAATCTTTCATTCCTCTAAATGATTGTGAAGCTCTGGTTGGCATTGGCATTAAGTGCCACTGTTGCCAAATTGGATTAAGTGAGGTTAGGTTTGGGCTCCAAATTACCGGATTTTTTCCTCTGAGTATTATGTTTTTTCCGCCAAAAGCTATTTTACTCTAACAAGAAAAAAGTACTAAGCTTTTCCGTCACTAAAAATAGGGGCCAAAGTGAATTGCTGACTGTTTGTGAGGTAGTACTTGGTTCTCTATATTGATATTCCCTGCCGGTAAGTCCATAAACTAGTAGAGGGTTCCTTGGGCCGTTCTAAACTCGGCACATGAGTAAGTTTGGGCATTAGTTGGGCCATTCCTTCCGCCCTGGTCCCTGGAAGTTGGGCCAGGCCTAATGCTCCGTGACTTCCCTGTACTACTCCATTGTAGGGCCTACGGAGAAAGCACTAACTACAAGAAGGTTCGGAGGCCGCATTAGGACTCTGATTATGATCCCTTTCCGCTCTCACTCATCCTCCAATGGCATCAGGCTAGGCACATAATGTAAACAGCCTAATGCCCTCTCCTTCCTCTCTTCACAAACAATGGTCCCAGCTCACAGTTACCCAGAAAGGGGTCTACAGAGGACTACATTATAAATCCTAATCAGAACTCCGTGAAAGTTACGTTAGAAGAGCACAAGACATTTTTTAACATCCGGAATTTCAAGCAGTGCTAATTCGTGGGGGCAGGAATTAAAGTGTGATTTTTTGCAATTATAATTCATTGTCGCATTTATAATTAAGTCTATCAACGATCTCCACCTAATTAATTGGGTATCGTACTTGCTCGTAGGTCCATTACATATTATGAGTAATTCAGCACGGCGTCAATCCGTTTGGTCACGGTAGGTACCTATCTAGTATTTTATTTCTAAGCGCTTTACCATTAACAGCACTGCTAAGAATTAGCATTGCGATGGATTTGAACTGCTAATACTTGTAGCGACGATGAGTTAACACTACTAGTACTATTATGAACTGTTAAGAATGAGCACTCCAATGAATTGTCACGCTATATAAATTAGCATACTTCTGTAGCTTGGTACTTAATGCTACATATAAAAATGCAGATTTTTGCAGCAAAATGATTATACAAACTAACGAAAAAAATTTCATCCGTTCTTCGAAATCCCAACATATCCAAGTCTAACCTTAATACTACTCCATCTGCGTTCATTATACACTAAAATGTATATTTTTTTATGCGGCATTTAATACTAAGGTTTATTTACCCGAGTTGTCGTAGTACAGAAAGTGTCTTGTTTATGGCCGGCCTGGGCCGTAAGTATGTCAAGCCCCGGACCGGGGGCACAACTAAGCAGAGGTCCAATTCGACCTACTAAAGAGGAATCGGACATTGGTCTAGCCTGGGCCTCGCTGCTATTATAATGATCCATGGTCCTAGGATTTGGGGCCTAAGTACGCACGTATTATTATTATGTTCCGGCCTGGAGAGGGCTGGGCTCGGAATGGGACAGGCCTGGCGGTCGATTTTAGTTTTCCCTCTAAACCTGAGTATAATTTGGGCTATGCCTATGCCTATAGGGGACCATGCATAGTGGGCCCCCCCTATAACACTTAAAATATGATCGATGCCCGAATTTGTAACCGTTTAGGAGGGAGAGCCCGGGCTCCTTTCTCCCATCCACTCACACAGAGGACGAAGGCACAACTTTCTCCATAATGCCTTCCCTTGTACTTACGCCTAATGGCATGATGGGAGGGAGGAAAGAGCTTTTCGAGTGTGTGGACTCTAAAAATCATTCACAAATCATGGACCTACTTCTGCATAAGGAGAGTCCGTCTATTGTTTTCCCACTTCTTGGCATCTAAGGGCTACGCAAGGAGGGAAGTGGTCGTTAGTTCTTAGCCTAACATTTTCCGGTTTCCTCTCAATTCTGTACCTTCCGACGCTTTCTGGTCCAAAATCCGCTCTCAACCTGATAAATATAAAACTTAAATGTGAACAATACCTTATTAATTTCATTCTTAGCAAACTGGCTGACATTTCACTTATCTTGTATATTTAAAACTAAAGCCAAGATACGCGGATATTAATCCTATAGAATAATCTAAGAGTATGTAAATCGCCGAAAGTAAAATAAAATAAGCTGTATGCATCATCAGTCATCATGCAATAATGCTTTACAAATTAAAACAAGAGCTTAAAATTAGCACACGCTTCTAATCGTAGATGCCATTTAAAAATCGGAGCTATAGCTATGTACATGTGTACGTACATACATATCGCAGCAAAGTATAAATTCATAACCTGTGTAGTATAATAAAAAAGATGTGCGTTACACGTATGTATGTATTTATGTACGTAAGAGCATGCATGATGCATGATCCCATATCATAATGCATGTCAATGAATCATGAGGCTGAGCGTCAGGCCAGGCCGCCCCTCTAATTACTCCACTTCAAACTAATGCATTTTTAATAGACTTTACACTTACTAGCTCTGCTAAAGGCTTAGGTCCCACCCAGGCCAATATGGGTTAATCAAAGGGACACGAGAATACTTACCTACGGTTGATCCAGATTTAGGAAATTGGAGAGTATTTTTCTGACTGGTCTGCTCAGTTTGTGTCCGATCAGTTTTCAGGTCAATGCAAAAATTCTTATTGAAATCTATTATTTTATATCTTGCTAAAGAAGGGTGGCTCTAGGTGGCTCTAAGCCAACTGCTGTATTGTGCTAATTTATTTTACTAGGGGCTGGGTAAAAACTACCCCAAAAATTGAAATTAGATTCGTTGCGTGAAATATGAATTTGATTGATCTTACGGATCTTACATAATTCCATTAATATTAATTGTAACATTATACGCATACGCTAATACAACATTATTCTTGTATTAGCGTACTACTTCGCCAATGCTATTTTAAATCTTGTATAATCTTCTACAATAGTAATTGCATTGTACCTATTTTCCTGTTGTTTTACCCGATCGGCGTAATGGGACAAATCTTTTGTATTTTTTGGAGAAAGGCTGGGAGAAAGTCCGGCCCTACTTCCTGCAACTCATTTATCCTAGCCATGTGATTGTGCAACGTTATCACTCTCATAATCAATCCAATTACTTTGGCTACGCACGCAAGGCCGGAGACTCGGGAAAATATGAGACGGGAGTCCATTATAATAGTACAAAATATACTTAATGGGGGAGCATGCAAACAAATCAGAGGCGGACGGGCCCCGTTCCAGCCGGCTCGTCTCCTCGTCGTCGTCGTCCTCTGTGTGTGACATACATTTCCCCCTCATTGATTAAAAGGAGCTCGTTCTATGTATGTAGTACATACATACATATGCAGAGTATGTATGGGGATGGGGACAGGTAGAGAGTTGGTGTACGAGGGAATGGGCGGGCTGGGAATTCTGGGCCTCTGAGTTGATTAACCCGGTCTCATAAATCTGGGCCCAGTAATTAAAATACATCAGCTTATGTTACTGGAGGCCCTTTGGGCTCAAGCAGTTTAGCCTTCAAAGGCCAACTCGGAGGAAGGACCCAAGTATAATTAAATGGGGACTTGATGAAGGCTAATGCCGGGCTCAGACCCTAAATATTTATGCCTAAAGACGTGTAGCGTGTAGTTACAATTTAATGGGAAAGTAATATGAGAAGAACCCAATTTTGACCCCGTTGGGTTACACTATACTAAGTTAACTTCATGGTGTTTGAAGTTATATTCGGATATGCTATGTTATGCTAGGTTACATTAGTCTAGATCTAGACGAACTTAGATTACGTTATAATGTATGTCTCGGCAATCTTAGGTTGGTTTACATTAGTCTGGGCAAACTTAGGTTAGGTTACATTAGTTTGGGCAAACTTAGGTTAGGTTACATTAGCCTCCTCGAACTTAGGTTAGGTTATGTTAATCTGGGCTAACTTAGGTTAGGTTATATTAGTCTAGATTAACTTAAGTTAGGTTCCATTAGGATATGCTAACATAGGCTAAGCCTTAGGGTAGGCGAGCTTATAGCTTAGGTCATTTGTTACATTAAGCTAGGGCTAACTTAAATTAAATTATGTTAGGCCAGTTTGTTAGACTTTACTGAGTAGACTAGAATTGCCAAGGTTAAGTCTGATTCGGGTAGCCTATTTACATGATCTTAGCCTTCCCAATACAACTGCCTACCACACAGACATATCCTTTTTATTAGATTAGTGGCCAACTGACCTATATTTCCAATCCGGCCCCGCGGCCCGTAATTAAATTAGTATTATTCCATCCAGCAGCGGAGCTGTCCCTGGGCATCATCTCAGAGGCCTGCTCCTGTTCCTTCGCCTGTCCGCCGAATTTCTGAGTCCGCGGAAAGAAGGTCCCCTTCCCAAAGGCCCAAGTTAGTAAATAGAGAGAAAGGGCCCCAGCAGCCTGCCTGCCCTTGTACTATAGTACTGCTCTTGGTTGGCTGTGTGGTTGGCGGTCTTTCCTGGTCCCGAGTCGGAACGGCCGTAGTTGGGAAGGGAATTTGATCGATTGCAATGTTTCACGATCCACACACGGCACACACTTTCTCCTCCTGGCTGGCTCCTGGCTGGCTCCTCGTCCCTACTACCACTACGACGGGACCGGGACTACTACTACTTTTACTATGTGCCCTGGTTCCTCTTCCTCTATGTAGACACTAACAGTAGGATAGTACAAGGTATGTATGTATCTACCTCAGGCACTACTGCCCAAGACCAGCCACTTCTTAAGGCGTCCTACTTTAGCCTCCTTTAGCCCTGCTTTCTCTTACCGGCGGCCCACCCAGCCCCAGACTCACACTTTATGATATGAGCCTGGCCTGGCTATAACTACCGGCCTGGCTCACCCAAATAAAATTAGGCTAAAAGCCGCGGAATGTACTCACAGGTTGAGGGCTCGGATATAATATTTAATCCTGTCCAAAAAATAGGGACTTGAACTCAAAAGAGTACGGAGAAAATATAGATGTTACAAAGAATAGGAAATATGACTCATATCCGGCATGGAATAGAAAACATGTGTAAGCTGACTAAACAATTTATGTCAAATCCATATTTGCTTATTTGAATGTTTACTTTAGGGCTAAAATATATATTTTTGGGGAGGACTAATATTTATGAACTAAATATATGTATTTTTAATGCAGTATTAGAAGGGCTTTTGGAGAGAAAAAATACAATATTGAGAGGGACAAATTTGGCTTGTATTATTTTGTATAGGTACAGATTGCAGTATGAAATACTAGTCTAACTGGATCACAGCAAAACCTACTGTGTACAGTTCGTATTCCAATTTCCAATGTACAATAGTACAATCTAGATTTTTATCTGGCACCAAAATCCCGACATCGGATTTGGTATGAATGTTGGAGTTGAACCCCACGAAATGTGAATGACCAGCTTTGCCTTGACGCAAATTGTAAAACCACTCTTTATTCTGGTGAACGGCCGTGACGTTTAAAATCCTTGACCAGAATTCTGATGCCTACGAGTTGTGTAGTTTGCAGGAATTTCGTAGCTTTCAAGTTAATGTAAGTGTATCTATCGGCCTTTGTAAGCATAAAATGTTTAATCCTGCAGAAAAGCTAAAATTCAACGAAATAAAAAATTATCAGCAGGAACCTCATCTAATAAATAGCCGAACAGCTGTAACGTTGCTTAATACTACTTCACATAGTACGTTAAGAGATTTTATGGTAAAATCAATATTTTTGATGATAGAAGATAGTGTTCCGCAAGTTCCGGTCCTAGGATCGAAACTTGCGATCCGGTCCGGTCCTGGGGTTAGGACCGAACCGTGCCGGACCGCAACTTTCGGTCCTGTACCTGAAACCTTTTTACCCCAAACTTTCGAGTTGGTTTGAGAAAAAGAGGCAAGGCGGTATGCCAGTTTTAGTTCGCTCATTTTATATCTTCGATTTTGTCACATTACCGATTACCGATGAGTAATACGATATATAAATAATTAATATACATATATACCTAGGTGAAAATATTTTTCGTTTCTTTTCGAGAAGTTTAAAGGCTATCGTTATGTTTCGGTCCTAGGACCGGACCGTACTTGTTCGGTCCGGTCCAGATCGTCAGCACCGAAGTTTCGGTGTACGCCGCCTCAAGACCGGACCGGACCGGAACGTGTGGAACACTACTAGTAGATTACAGTCTATATTTAATAGGCAGGTTGCGGTATTGTTGAGGAGAATTGAGGGTGGAAGAGTATAGTGTAGGTCCGGGTATTGAGAGCGAGTCTCGTTTCTCTGCCCGTGCCACCGCTGCTGCCTCTGTAATAGAATTGTAGACTTCGGATCCTAATGGAAGATAGAGTCGGCGTTGAGAGGAACCCAGCCGCTCATTTGCCATGCTTTCTCCCAAGGCCTTTCCCTTCACAAAATCCCGAATTTCCCTATTTTACTGTACTGCTAGATAGGGGATGGCCCTCCTGCCCCCGGCCCCGCCCCGCCCTCTCTCAAACAAAGACCCTTAAGTAGAGGCCATAGGCCCTTATGCCAAAGGAGACTATAGGCCCAGTTTCCAAGATTCCGAATCCGAATCAAATATTTAGGACCCCGGCCCGTAAAACCGGAGTGTGGAAAAGGTCTCTTCCGTAAAGAGAAAAAGGAACTTTTCCCCCCATTGGTTTTAAGCTGGATTACTTTTCCCGGGCCCTTTCCAGGCTCTCCCGCTTATTGTTTCCCTCGGAGTCGTAGTTCCTTAGTTTTAGAGAGTATGTATATGAGGGCCTCCGAGAGAGAGAGGCAGAACTCTATAAAAATTATGCCTGTCACAGGCTCAAAAGCTACATTTAATAACTGAAGAGAGGAGGACGGGGGAAAAGTTTTCCCGGGGCCCTCCCATTTATTCCAAATTAGTGTCAAACTCGTAACAAATGAGATTGTTATGAAGGAGAAAACAAATTGAAAGAATTGGACGGGGGACTCCGAGGAACTTTGGGGAGCCCTCTTCTTCCGTTCGTACTACCTCAGAGGCCTATAATTACGTAATTCAGCCTTCATTTAACTTGGAGAACTAAAGTTGGTAATTTGTTTTCAGATTGGAAGCGAGGGCCGCTTGAGATGAGCAATGTGTCTTCAAAATCGGTACTTCATCGGCCTTGTCCAGTTGGTTCTCACGTGCTCCCATGTTGTTGTTCAGGAGTCAGACGCCTCCCGCCGAGTTAACTCCGATGATGAGCTCCTCGTCGTTGAGACCACAAAAGGTAATCCCAGCCTTGAAGCATTACTTACCAAACGTAGATTCCAGCTTGAAATCCTTGCCACACGGTGAAAAAAGAAGCACGCAAATATGTAGCTTTAGATTATAGTTTACTCGCCGAAAATCATTGAAACAGGTACCTAAGTAATATTTATTTGGGCGTCATTTAAAGAATTACTATCTACATATATTTGAACGGGTTTATAAATACTTAAATTAGATTATAATACTTGCGACTTCATTGCTAAATCGCCTTTTCTGTTTCAATGAGTCTGTAGATGCGCGGGAATTGATTAAGTCAGAAGTTCTCAAATCTAAACTAACTTCTATAATTAGTTGACAAATGTACTAATTAAATCACGACTAATACCAGTCAAATTAAATAGTATTTATTAGTTTTCAATATAAATACGTTGTTCATTTCAATTGGGTACCTTTTCCGGGAATTATACTTTTGTTACTTGCGAGTGCTTCAGAATTTTTAAATTACCTATAAGTTCTTTCGTGCTTTAATGAATATCAGTTGATGATTGAGAGTGATATGCTGCAGTCTAAAGCCTTCGGCGACACTTCGGTACTACTTCTGTGACAATTGGTGAATAGGACACGTTTTGTGTTTTGGAATCTCCATGAGATGAGCAGGTGTCGTGCGGTGCCTATACTAACTCGTTACTATTTACTATTGTTAGAAATATTTATTTTGAAAAGACGAATTGCGTCTTAAATAGAGTGCTTGAAAATTTGTGACACTATCGGGAAGAAGTAGGTACAAGTGAGTACCGATAACCTGACACATTTAGCTGAAGTTGGCCCAATTTGGCCAATAATAGCCTCCATGCCTGGTTTGGCAGCCGTCCCCCTAATGATAAGAAGACTGACAGGCACTTAGGGCCTAAGTGTCAATCGGAATGGACACTCTGTCAAAGCTCGGCCCCTTTATTGATGAGCCAGCCTCTTGACGCTGGGCCTGATTTGGTGTTGTGTTTTTCTATTGAAGGATGGGTCCGAGGCTACACGGACTACTCGGGTGACCCTTCCCGGCAGCCCGTTGACCTCTGGTACGGGATCCCCTACGCCGAGCCCCCGATTGACTCCCTCCGTTTCCGCCATCCCCGCCCCGTCAAAAGCTGGAGTGGAATCAAAGAGACGACTGAACTTCCAAACTCTTGTCCACAAATTATTGATAATTTCTTCCCGGACTTTGCTGGGGCTGCCATGTGGAACCCCAACACGCCGCTCTCAGAAGATTGTCTCTATCTCAATATTGCTGTCCCTAGGTGAGTCCCTCCAGTCCTCACAACTATCATCCAAGTCTAAATCACAATTTAGCCGATCCTGGAAAATCAAAGGAATCCCAGGTTCTGTATATTAAGTCAGCTGACGGGGCCTCGTGCCGAATCCCCTGCCTGCCACGGGCCCCGACTATCAATAATTATTAGTATGAGCGGGAGGTTGGGCTCCTTGTGGGAGTTGGGTCCATTCGAAGGCGGACTAAATAAATCAGGCCCCTGCCTAAGCTCCTAAAATATTTTTTACGGCTCCGAACTTTCATCCGCCCAGCCCAGCCTTTTATTTCAATTTCCCTTCCGTCCATCATAAAAGTTGAATAAGAGGGACTGGCGGATCAGGGTGCTCTTAGCTGAGCTGGGGATTCATTGAAAGTCCAGTAGAAGACTTTTTTAAGAGCCAACGGCCCGGAATAGCTCAATAAAAGACGAGGCTCGGCCAAAGGCTGTAGGAGCCGGAGCAGCGGAACATGAGGAATTACGCCCTGGTCCGTATATCTAGGTAATGTAATGTGTTGTCCATTCCATTTTCTAGGCTTAGGCTCCAGGTTTCGGTTCATTTCCTTTTCCATTCAACCAGATTATCTTCCCTCACTCTCCCTACATTACGGCATTACGGACACAAAGGCCTATGTTGAAGTGTACATAGGCACAAGGGTAGTACTGGTAGTTGCAGATTGTGTGCGTTGCAGAAGTGTATGCATCATTTAATAGGACACCATTTTTCTAGGTAGTGCGGTTAAACAGAATGTTGGTCTATTTGTCAGCCTCCGATTTTCGAAAATATGGATATCTTAATAACAAACATGTATTATTTGCCTATTTAGGTAAAATAAAGAAGGTTTAAGGTAAGGTGAGGTGATTCAGGTTTCAGGTTATGTTATGTTAGGTGATTCAGGTTTCAGGTTATGTTAGGTCAGGTGATTCAGGCTTCAGGTTATGTTAGGTTAGGCAATGACAATTTATTTTCACTCAAAATATTGAAATTCCCCATAAAAAGGCAAACACAGACCAAAAGCTGAAAATCTGCCGAAATATTTACGGAATTTTTCAAATGAACGAAGCCTAAATTTCAGGCTTGTAAGAAGCTCGGAATTTTGCGACCGAAATTATTTTTTTGGAACTCTAGTTCTTTAACGGCTCTAAGTCACATCATAAATATCCCTGTCAAGCAAGCCTTCGATATTGGACTTATGACTTGTCTAGCCTTCCATTCTTGCCTCAACATAGGAAGTGCCTAATGTTTGGAGCCCTGGCGTAAGTAAATAAGGTTTTGAGGGCTTTGGGTTGTGCCTTGGTAATCCGTCGTCGGTGAAATAAAAGAAGGGCTCGGGCCCATGTCCCAGGGCTAGTCTCCCGCTAAAACAAAGGCTTTTCCGAAGAGATAGAGATTACTCCCGGCCCGAAAATCTCTCAAATGAAAAGCAATTTCTGGTCTTGGTTCGAGCCTGACGTCAGGCCCAGACGACTTCCCTCTATTGCGTAATCAGGTCAGGTTAGCCTGGGCTCCCCAAGCCCGGGTCCACCTCTTCCCAGAGATACTTAAATAATAGAGGAACAAAGATTGAATTGAGAATCCGCTCCGGCTCCACGGCCCAATTGAATTCAAATTGAATCCCGTGTCCCGTAAAGCCGGGATGGCCGGACCCGCCCGTCCCTCGCCTTGTTCTGATTCTTAAGGGTCAACTCTCTTTTCCCTCCGTAGGCCGAGGCCAAAGAAGGCGGCGGTAATGATATGGATCTTCGGCGGCGGGTTCTACTCCGGGACGGCCACCCTCGAAATTTATGACCCAAGGATCCTGGCCTCGGTGGAGCAGGTCATTGTGGTCTCAATACAGTACCGCGTCGCCTCTCTCGGGTTCCTCTACTTCGGTACGCCGGAAGTACCCGGAAATGCAGGTAAGGGATTCCCAGCCAAATTAATGCCTACCTCACAGATCACCACTTAAGGCGTGTCGACATCTTCAACGAAAGACCAGTTTCAATGTTGACTTGTCACTTAACGATATTGACTTCTTTGGACCAAGGAGTCACTTAGCCCTCGACTGGAGCTACTCCTTACGAAATCGAGTGACATGTTTCTCAGGAAATATTTTAGTCCTTAAGCCACAATTATTGCTGCAGACGTTTTCTGGTGTCGACATTAGTTTAAGTCAGCAGAAGCTCCCATTGTTGAGTGTTTCATCATTTTGTCTCGTTTCCACTTTAAGCAACGGTTACGAATAATCCACATGTTTACATTATTGACTCATTACATTATCCACTTTTTTCTTCACCAAACATTCATTTCAAAGTAGTCCAGGCATTCACCTTCCAGACCCCGCACGAACGAGATGGTCTGCTCTGAGGTTATTAAGGTTTTCACTTCATTTACTAACTAATAAAGAAGAGTAAATTGTTACCGACGTGCGGCTTTTTATAAAATCGAGTCCGACTGTCTATTGTTACGTGTGTTCCGTTCGGTACTTTTATACCGCTTCCCCTGTACCAGCAGTTTTTAATATACGCGTTTTTGAATATTGACGAGCCTGTTTACCGACCTGGTTTTTTAAACCAAAGGTTCACCTTCATACTGAAAACGTTCCCTTTTCAAACACATTGCACATCCTTTATAAGCTTATGTCCCAATCTAGCCCAAGGAGCTTTAGTGGCCCTACTATTAATTTTGATTCCGGTGTCTTATCAATCCTCAACAGATCATATTTGTATCCCGTTGTCCGCTTATGAACAGTATACACTTCTTTTTCGACACGTAATAATTTGCCCAGATTTTCCAGATAGAATCAATTAAACCTAAAACGTCCATTTTACTTCTAATCACTATAGCCAGTCAGTATGCTAGAATATACTATAATATACTGCAAATATTGAATTTATCGACAGTGACTCTGCATCTCATTGAACGTATATTTTCCAGAAAAGAAACATTCATACTTATAAATTGTATTTCTTCACCAGCTTGGCTAATCGAGCTGTTATACAGTATTAGTAAATATCGCTATAACATTTAAAACATAAAATAGTAACTGGTATATAAGAGTAGCCATGGGTCAGGAGAAAGAGACAGAGGCTGAAGCCTCTCTCTATTGGCTCGTTTTCTCCATTTAAACGAATTAGGGATATTCGGACACAGTTTCTCGGAAATTGGGCTAGGAAGCTCAGTGATTCGGAGCTCTCTGAGTAGGCTTGTGAGGGCAGGGGAAGTAAATGGTGGTGACCTTGGTCTGTTCCCAGGTCTCTTTGATCAGCTCATGGCCCTCGAGTTCATCAAGAACAACATTGAGCGGTTCGGGGGTGACCCGGACAATATCACGCTGTTCGGTGAGTCGGCGGGAGCCGTGGCCGTCTCCCTCCATCTCCTCAGCCCGCTCAGCCGGAATCTCTACAATCGGGCAATTCTTCAGTCCGGATCTCCCACGGCCGAGTGGGCAATCATCTCAAGGGAAGAGTCCATCCTTCGGGGCCTCCGCCTCGCTGAGGCTGTCAATTGTCCTCATGACAAGAACAGGTCTCAAAGTCTAGCTCATCCACTATCCAAGGCTCTAGAGGCCTCCTCAGCCGGCCCTAAGCCCCGCCGCTTATCCCTGTCCAGGCCCAAACTCTCGAATCTTACAAATACTGTATAGATCTTTCTATTAAATCCGTCTATATGCCAACTTGGCGAACAGGAATATTTCCCAGGACGGCAGGTGCTCTTCGGGATCCAAGTCCTGTGGGAAAGCCGGTTCTCGAAAATGCTCAAATGTTTTTGTGCGGTCCAAGCCTAACCAAAGCTATAACTCAATCCAATGTAAGAACAGTGACGGACTAACTTAACTGAACCAAGTCCTCATTTAACTAAAATTAACGACCTGGATTTTACATTTTCTGGTAAAATCTTCATTTTTAACGGCACGAAATGACTTTGGTCTCCGACCCCGACCATTCTAAGGTTTATAACGTCTGGACCGAGTTTATGGGGTTCTCGTGGAAGTATTGAATGTGGCGGCTGAATTGCCTCTCATAAAAGGCCTATATTGGGCCCGGGAGTAGCCGGACCCCTCAGTTCGTTCCTATGGAGTAATAATGGGTAATTAAGGAGGGCCCGATAAGGCCAAACTTTTAAATGCCCTCATAATTCTCCCTAGCCAGCCCCAACCCGCCCGCCGCGTATTAATTTGTCCCACATATGCCGGGGCTGACAGGTCGGCGGAGTTCCGGGGTTGGTCCAGCCCTTAAATTACGTGTGTTCCTCTGCAGGCTTTACGACGTAATAGCATGCTTGCGGAACGTGAACACGACGGACCTTGTGGCCAAGGAATGGGGGACGCTCGGGATCTGCGAGTTCCCCTTCGTACCGGTCCTGGATGGGAGCTTTCTGGACGAGCTCCCCGAGCTCGCTGTCAAGAACTTCCATTTCAAGCAAACGCCTTTACTCCTCGGCTCCAACCTCGACGAGGGCAACTACTTTATCATCTACTACTTGGTCAACATATTCAAAATGACGGTGAGTCTTGACTGTGGGCTGAGCCCATTTAAATGGGCCTAGTACGACTACAGGGAAGCCGACTTCCAGCTCTCGGCTTAATCTGAATGGCGTGAGTCGTGGACTACAAAATTGGCTCTTCCGGTCGTCACATGAAACAATTAACGCTGGGTCTAGAATCTAACACTTTTTTTCTTACGCATTTGAGTAAAATGGAGTGTGTGAATAGTAATCGCTACTGGAGAAAGTAGTGGAGAAAGTTCAGGAGAAAGTTTCTGTACTAAATTACCACTACAAAAGACGTTAAATTGACACTGCCAGTACGACCTATTTACTAAAACATGAGTCATCTTAAGCAGTGAGTTAATGCTACCAAAAATATGAACTTTAGTCCAAAACAAATTATGCAAATGTTTATAATGTACGGGTTGGATATAAAGAATCTCATTCAGGGTCCTATTAGATGAGTCATACTGTTCAGTTAACATCTAAATATGATCATTTCCATATTTTTTTGTGTGCTGAGATCTATATTTTTGGGGACAATTAAATACAAGCCGTGAAGGAGGAGCAAGCTAAAAAGTGAAATTTGGTGAAAGTGTCTGATTTTGGGTCTTGTATTATATGTTCTGGAGGACATTAAGTCTAATGCTCTTATGTTTGATATTTTTCCTTTCTCAGAACGAAATTCTAATAGATCGGGAAGATTTTCTCCAGTCAGTCCGAGAGCTGAATCCTTATTTGAACAATATTGCGAGGCAAGCCGTGATTTTCGAGTACACGGACTGGCTCAATCCGCATGACCCACTCAAGAATCGTGATAATTTGGATAAAATTGTCGGGGACAAGCACTTCACTTGTGACGTGAATGAGTTAGCCTTGAGGTGAGCCCAGTAATACAACAAAAATATGTAATTACCACTGCTGCTGGCATCATTGACATATGCTAATATTGTGTCAGGTATGCTGAGGCCGGTAACTACGTCTACATGTACCACTACGTTCATCGTTCCTCCCAACACCTTTGGCCTACCTGGACCGGAGTGATGCATGCGGACGAGATCAATTTTATTTTTGGGGAGCCCCTTGACCCCTCAAAGGGCTACTTGCCGGAAGAGGTCACCCTCGCCCGCCTCATGATGCGCTACTGGGCCAACTTCGCCAAAACTGGGTATGACCTATGACCCGTGGGCTGGCTGGGCCACGACTAATCCTGGGCCTTGTACATATATTGTAGAAACCCTAGCCTTTACTCGAATGGAACGTGGTCCAAAACGTATTGGCCGGTCCACACCGTGTTTGGCCGTGAGTATCTGGAGTTGTCACTAAATACGAGCTCATCTCCACAAATTGGACGTGGTCCACGACTCAAGCAGTGTGCCTTTTGGAAAAAATATCTGCCACAACTTCTCCAAGCTACTTGTGAGCCCATTCCCCCATTCAGCCTTCCGAATCACTTATTATTAGACACCTACTATTTATATTGATATCCATCACTATTTTAATTTAATGTCCTTACTTGCGACTTCACTACTTAATTTATTTTAATTAATTATTTAAAGCATTTAATTTAGAATTGAGAGCTTAATTTAATTTAAATAGTGACGGATTTAAATATAAATAGTAATTGTTTGCATGTCGTCCCTTTAAAAGTCAGGGTCAAGGACTATTAACGGTGATCGGGTCCGGGTTCGACACATGTCTGCCTAACTTTAACTGGTCTGTTCTGGTTCCCTATTTCAGCAAGTCTAGCAAAAAACTCACCCGACGGTTGCTCATCAGGGTCACGGAGCCGAACGATTGCGAGTGAACTCCTGGTTACACTAGGTATCATTTCCATAGTGGCTCTCATTATACTCTTTATTATGGTGGGCGTCTACTATCTCCACTACCGGAGTCGACACCACTCCACCTAAAGGGTCAAGGTCAATAGGTTCTAGTGTGTCCGCTCTGGCCCCCCGCCCTCAACGTGTCCTAGTCATTGAGGGCTCCGGAGCCCCCCGCCCATCCAACCAACCCATGGACCGGGGGCCTCCGAGCCCAGCATGACCCCTCGCCCTTATGATTTGAACCTAACCTATTCGTTTACCACTGTCTTGTCTTATATTGTGTTCTTTGTTTTTTCTCTCTTCCCTCCGCAAGTTGTTCTTGGCCTTGTTTTGTGACTCACACCCGTGTTCTCACTCACACCCCCTGCATGCAAGGAGGCCGGACCCGCGCCCTCAAGAACCTACCCGGCGGAAATCAAAAAGTTGTTCATTGTATGTATTAAGTACTACTCGTGAGTAGGCAAAGACAACTAGCTAAGTTTAGTATTGGCTAACTTTACTTCGACTTCTTTAGAGAGGTCTTAAATTATCCTTTTGACAGAAGAGTTCGGCCGGACCGAGCCGGAGTTTCTCTAAGAAAATACACTAGACGCTAAGACGCTAGGCTAGCCTAATCTAAATAGGATTTTCTAGGACTCTAAATTGTAAGAAATTATTAGGGGACTCTAGCTACTACTCTAAGTTTGTTACGACTTCGCTCTTCTGTAGTTCTTTTAAGGCCCCAGCCAAAACCGAGGGAGGAGGGCGAACCGCGGTTGGATGAATGACAGTGAGAGTCAGTATGCTAAGGGAAAGTTGGGCGTAAGGGACTCGGGCGTCGTCCCGCCCAAATCAAGCCTTCAAGTAAGAGTTCATTAATACTTACAAATTATATTGGGAATCTTGTAGAGCCTGGAGAATTCGAGCGTAGGCTACCCTCTCCGACTATTACGTTCTAGTGAGGACTCTCTAAGGAATTGAACCAAATACATATCATATTCAATGACCTTATCTCTCCCCTCTACGCAGGGAGAAAGTATTTAGGCTAGGCGTAAACTCTAGGGCTACTGACTACCACAGAAAAATAATGGCGGCTTGGATCTGTAAACACCCCAGAACATACTTGGTAAGTACTAAGCAAGGAAGGCGATGCAGTAGTTCACTCAGAAGGGTGTTCAGAAGGTGTGCCCATTGGTGCTCACAATATGAATCAAATAATGGTGTTCACAAGGTCTGTTCATGTTTGTTCCCAAGATTTGCTCGTTGGTGCTTATAATACGTACCCAATGGTCTTCACAAGGCGTGCCCATTGGTGTTCATAAGATTTATCCATGTATATTCGCAATGAGTGCTCATTGATGTTCACACGATATCAATGGATGCTCACATGGTCGCCCGCTGGCGTTCCAAGATTTACGGATGGCTGTTCTTAAGGTGTTCCCCTTTGTGTTCACAAGATCTATCCGTGGATGTTAACAATGTGTGCCGAGTGGTGTTCACAAGCTCTATCAATGATTGCTCGCAAGGCGTACCAGTCGGTGTTCACGGGATTTATCCATGGGTCACACACCATACCCGCCCCACATGGTTCATCCATGGGTGTTCACGTAGCGAAACCATGAAAGATGAAATGCTAAGATGGGTATATTTATGATTGATCACAAGCTGTATTAATGAAACCCAGATCCTGTATCCATGGATTGTTAGAGAATTTCCTCATTTCATTGGCACTCACCAAGTGTCTCCTTGGGTGTTTACAACCAGGCCAGCCGTAAACTAATACCTTTAATTGTAAACCAAACATATCAAATCAAAACTGTTCATTGCCACTATGTGAAGTAAGATAGGGATCGTGTTCGAGACACCGTTTAGTAGGTGCTGTATGATGATGCATTGCAAAATTAAAATGACACAACTCATGCCTATACACACTAAAAGGAGAGACTATATGTAGTTATTTAAGCCGCAATAGAAGGTCAGGAGGGCCCTAGTTATTCTAACTTATTTCGCGGCCTCGGTTTCAAGGGATTCGAAGTTGTTTTTTACGTAATAATATATCCATACAAGCAGGGGCTAAAAAAAATTCCATGTCGGACGGGAATTCGGAACTAAATATGAACTTTGACATATTCCCCTCAAAGTTTAACAGCTATTTCAACTTTGATTTGCTGGGACGTCCTATTCAGAAAGGCACAACCAATAACCAATACTTTATGAATTACTATGATTACGTACTATTACATAGGCTAAACATACATAGTAGTACGTGTAGACTTAACCTTGACATTCCATTGAGAGGGATTATTTCCGTACTCATTCCTAATAGGAAACATAATCAATACTATATTATTTTTAAAGTGAGGTTCGTAGGGCTTTGTGTATGAAAGAAAGAGAACACATTCCACCATTCGTAGAGCTATAAATACTTCAAGACTTTATAACCTTTGTTGTCCACACAATACGGGAGGTACGCCGTGTAACCAATTGATTGAGGGAAAATTAATATCACTGCCACAGAGACATATGTATGTACTACGTACATTTAGGTAACCTAGGACTAACTTAGCGTCCCCCAATCAGCTCACTAGTACTTCCTGTAGACTTTCCGTGTTTTTCTGATACGGCAACAATAACTACTGTTAGGGAAGAGGCTAGCATTCGGCAGTAAGGAGTGTGGACAAAGTACCAACTTTCTCCGAAAACCAGAATTGAGGGCGACTCAATAGGCAGTGAATGATAACTGAGTGACCGTGTTTCCGCAATTTATTCTCATGCAAACCAATGTCGTTTCCACAGGGAGTGAATGTAATGCACCACCTGACTTTACCTTGAAACACTGGGCAAGTTTACCAAAAATTCGACTTTCACCAACTTTCACTTTTTTGCATGCTTTCTTCCGAAACTGCTTCTAGGCCTAAGTTCTCGTAATATTCTTAAGAAGGTGCTAACATTAAAATCCAATGACTTCACTACAAGAGAATTAAACCCACTCGTCACGCGTACCTCTCTCAGAACCCGCTGTAAGGGAAAATGTTCAAATTCTCACTCTGTTAAATTACTCATACAACTGCAAGCCTGTCCCTCTCACCCTGACTAATGAAATGAGAACATATCAAAACTGAGGTCATCAGTGAGGTAATAAACTAAACATATCAGAAATACTGTAATACTACGTCTCTATGCATACTATGGTACATATCATTAAAATTGTAAGTACTACATACGTACACTAGGGAAGAAACGAGAGTGCTTGGAATGACTCGATAGCCCTTACAATCAACCTAATAATACAAGTGTTTTAGACTGACGGATGAGTGTGGGTTACTGTACTGTTACTACCTAGTTGGAATTTGAAATAGAAGGTGTTAGAATTGTATAAGTCTAAAGCTATGGGCTAGTGGTCTCCTAACCTAAGCTAGTCTTGAGTACGTTCTGTAGACACTGCATTTACTATGAAGTGCAAAGTGCAATCGTATACCTATACCTAAGTAATGTTCTGTAAAGACAAAAGAGAAGTAATTCAAAACTTGTAAAATAAAATATAAACGCTTGATACTTAGACACAAGAACACATTTATAAAATACCAAATAACTGCTTCCGAAAATACTAATAATAATCTGTTTTTGGGAAACAAGAGCGGGCGGAGTTGTACGTTGTGGTGCATCATTTTATTCGTTAGGGATGAAGCGATCCGTATTTACAAGAACCACTACTTAAAAATACTATTAGTTCGTTGATACCGAGGAAAATGCGCTTATTCAATAACATTAGTGATTACGAACTAAGATACAACATGACCTGCGACCTACAATTTCTTAAACGGAAATCACGCCCTTCGATAAATAGGCTCACGCCGTACAACTTACAACTGGAAAATACTGTTACAAGGTAGTATGATCTCCTTATCAATATCCAAAAATATCAAAGGGGATCATCAAATATCAATTGAGAATGTATTGTAAGTCTTACCACTTTGTTACGTTCTGGTCCTTTGCAGGAATTAATCCTTAGGTTTCCGTCTAAATATCTTTGAATTTCCCCGCTATCAATTAATCACAAGGGTATAGCATTGTAAGGAATGCCTTGATAGGAATATCGACTACTTACAGTCACTAATTCTCTAAGTAACTAATACTTGAAGGCCCCATAGTCTGCCAGCTGCACAATCAGAGTCTTCACCAGCTCCCCGTCCAGCTCACTAAAGCTCTCCGACTTTACGACGGCCATAAGATGATGTGCAATGTAGAATTTTGTAAAGTCTTCCAACTCCTACGGCAGAACAAATCAGATAACCCAATATTAGGACGAGAATGGGCGTATGAGGGAAGTTGATCAAGTTCATGACATGCCTTTGCATTGTAGAGAATGGCGGAAGCGTACAGCCGAGCCGCATTATTGATTGTGATTGACTGCTTGATCAGGGTCTCACACTCGTTCCGTAGCCTGGTCTCACAGTAGTAGTTGGCCAGTTTTAACAAGTCTGTATGGGCCAGGTAGACAAAAGGAAGCTCATAATTATTGACTCTTTTCCAAACTAAATATATGTACAGTTGAGACTTACCAACAGCATCATCGTGAGGTAAGTCAATGACGTCTGTATACAAGTACTGGAGGAAGGCACGGAAGACGCTGAAGGAGACGCCCAGCTCGTCAACTTTAATCACACTAGAAATCAGATAGACCTCACCTTAGAAATATGAAACCAAAACGAAATAAGGCTAACTTACGATTCCTGGTTCTCTTCCCACTTCCCCTGAAACATGCACCGAAAATGGTCGGAGCGAATCCGAAGAATTGCCTTATGTGCATGGACAGTTTTTCCATCAATCACAAATTGAACGTCGCTTGTTTTCTAGGCAAGAGTCATAAGTTAATCATAAATGTATTTTGTTTACAAATATGGAATTGAGCGGGGACTGAGCCCCTGGCTAACCGGGTCATCAAAGGCGAGTTTAAGGGCTGTTACTATATTCAGCTCTGAGTCCGCATCACCGGCCTCAAGGGGAACATAAGTTATGGGCGGGCAGGAGTAGCAGGCGAAGGCGTCCAGAATGTTTTTAAAAGGCGTCTCAACGGGAGCCGTCATACATTGACCATGGCACTGTCCCCACTTTAAAGAGAAAAAAAAAGTTACGAGTTCGAGCCAAAAACAGAAAGATGATATTTTATAAAGAGACCCGCACCATGTAAATCTTTGTGTGAGTCGCACAAGTACTTATGTGACTGGTGTGATGGGCTCCAATATCGACAATCCTCCCAAGGTCCGCAGCAACTCGGGCTGGAGTTGCTACGTTTGCCTTGTGCCCATTACCTAATTGCCCGTAGCTGTTAGCTAAACGATGAAAATAAGAAGCATAGAATGAGTAAGTTATTAACAAGCAAATAGGTTCATAAATTTTACTGAGAGTTCCTACCTCCAAACGTATATAATGACCCATCATCACCTAAAGTAAGCAAAAAGGGACCTTGAACATATTAGAATGGAACGAAGTCACTAGTTTAGCCGAACTTCAATTTTTATACCACGTATTACTACATGAGGTTAACCGTACAGATATGTCAGCTGCATAGAAATTAGTATAAGCACAAGGTTACCCAAAACTAAAGTATGAGCCACTCCACACACAACCTAATGACCACAAAAATGTTAGTCACTCCATAAATTTGTATACTTAATACAAGTGTATCTCCTCTAGAATCATCACCTTCTTCACAAATACTGGCACTGGGAAATGTACTTTCGTGGGATTATACTGATTCACCGTATTGCCGATACCCAAGTTCGCAGTCCCGTTGTAGCCAAATGCAAAGAGCTGCAAAAAATTAAGTGAGTACAAACACTGAATACACAGCCGAAACAAATAATGGTTCGACGGGAAAGTCATTCAACCCCTATTACCTCCCCTGTGTCCGAAACAGCAAAAGTCGATGTCTGAGCACAGGCAATATGAACGATTTTACAATTTCCAATGACGGCTGAGACGCGGCGTGGAATAGGCTGATTTGCTGTAGATCCACAACCGACCTGGCCGCTCGTGTTCTGTCTAACAATTACGAAACCAATACAATATTGTTGATGGCTCCGAAGTGATACACGCGAACGTGTTACATTTTAAAATGTGATCTCAATTAGTATTAGTTGCTCTCACCCCCAGCAGAATACCTGAAAATGAAAGGAAAACATCAGGCGATTGGAAAAAAAAAATTGAAATTCTTTTATTCTGAGTTCGATACGTACCTCTCCTTCAGATGTAAGCACCACTGAATGGGAATACACATAGATTATCGACGTGAAAAGCTACGACTCGAGGCTCGAGATATAAATAACTGGCTACATACCAGAGTGATGAGATCCACATGCGGCTGCAATTACTTTCTTTCCAGTCAAACTTCCGCCAATGAGGGTGGGAGACTGTGTTGCACAGCTTGTGCCGAGTCCAAGTTGGGCATAGCCGTTATGCTATAGAAAAAGTAGCAGACTTTCCAATAATATGTACTAAATAACTTCAGAATATGCATTAGACATTGATCTGTAATCTGTAACTCACCCCCCAAGCGTACACGGTTCCGCTACTCGTAAAAGCAAGGACATGCGGACCGGCTCCGAAAGCAAACCCTGTTTTTTAAATATGGAAGAAAAAGTTTGGAAAGTAAAGCAAAAGAGGGATTTTTTATTGTGGAAGCCCCGTGTTCCGGACCAACCTTTGATCCCCTTATTACACAAGGAATCCACTCTAATTGGTAGCAAGCATGAGGACGGAGTATCAAATCCCAAACTACAACTTGCATTCGATCCAAATCCAAACACTTCATCTGTCTTCGTGACCATGAGAGTTTCAAATCCAAGGAGTCCTTGAGAGGATGATTTACAAAATTAAGTAATGAACACCGGAATTCATAAAGTTACAAGTTACAATGAAAGGACCACACAACCAAGAACTTGTCAAACTCTATTTGAGTAGTTACTTACCAAATACGCACGCAATTTTAATATTTGACACAGCCTCAGGGTCGAGGAGACCGAAGTTTGTCCAATTTTTGGTATCCACCATTTTGAGTGAACTCAAGGCTCTAGTCGTAACAGAGTGGCTACAAATCCAGATCCAGACTCTTGTCTGTTGTCCTGATTCAGCAGCTACAACTTTGATATTCAGACTAGGCCAAAGGCAAAGGCCACCGTGTAAGCGTAATGAGAATGAATGTAGTAACTGGGAACCCTACAATACACAACGTTGATATTTACATTGTCAATTGACATATCAAGCGTGATTCACAACTCCAATTTATAAGGTTTACAACAATTGCCACGCCTTGGTTTTCTCAAAAATAAACTAGAAAGTAGCTTACGTATTTTGATACTCCTACGTTCCTTTAGTGTTACTACGTACACTGTTTCCGTTGACCGTTTACGTGTAGTGCTTCAAATCGCTTCTGCTGTTCCTGTTCCTGTTCAATCCTCCTGTTCTAATTCGTAAGAGGCAGAATAAATTATTTGATTAATTGCTGTTATATGTTCATGTTATAAGTACTAAATTTTATTGTTAGTACTTAGTACAATAATGTAGAAGTTCAAAATCACGCAAACAGGGAAGAACTTGATATTCGAATTTATCTCCTTCGCGCGCAATGTCAAGCCACAACCACAGCTGGCTTTGGATTAATGAATGCAAGACATTATGAAATATAAATATTTGTTTGAATAGTATTAGGCTCCGAAAATGGTACGCTGTTCTAGTGTAGCTGTGTTGTCTCGTTGCAAGAGTTATTGGATTTTGCATTATAGACCAGTTATTAGCGTTAACAATTACATCAAAAGCAGCCAGGTTATAGGTTAACCGTTAACACGAAAGTAAATCGGTTAAATCCCGCAGGGAAAATCGCAGCCTCAATGGGTTGTATTTGTGGGGTAGAAAGTGCGTTTACGGGCTTTATAAACTTCTAACTAATAATAGTGACTAGCGATAATTGTAATTGAAAATACCAATACCCAATCCTGAATGTTTGCGAAGGCTTCCGTACTAAGTCTTACAAGTCTATAAGAGTAAACATGAACCGAACCATAAATTAAATTAACATGATGGCACATTACACTGATAGACAGACACACCTTACACATTTTAGCTTATCTATAATTGATAGGTAAATTCTGACACCATTTTGATGGACCTGATTCAAACCTTTGATGGCTAATATTTAAATAAGCTAATTTACATTTAAATACTTTTGAGGCTAAAATTTTGTAACTTTTATTCAGGATGAATTAAGTACAAGCCTGTTTACTTAAGACAACGCAGAATTTACTCTCTTCTACTTAGGTACCTATGCAAAATGATATAACTAACTGTGTTGGAGTAGGTACATCTAAAACGGGATTGAATGATGAATATTTTTTTTATGTAGAATAGTACGAACTGTATTTAGCAATAAGCTAAGGAGCCTATGAAACAATTTTAACTTATAACTAGCTAACATGTGGAGCATGCAAATACGTTGGATAATAAGCCACGAACGCATAATCTGAAATTTCGTAATGATATAATACCTAGGTACATAATATGTAAATGTAACACGACACTATCAAAAGCTTCTCGGCGCCCTATTATTTAGTTGTCCTCCCTACCATCATCCAGCTCCCTAAGCGTATGCCATTGGGCCACGGGCCGTCTGGGTTGATCTAAGAAATAGGAAAGTGGATTAGGCTATATATCATATGGCTGAACTGCAATTTGCAATTGATAAAGTGCATTGAGTTGGACGACAGTCCGCTTAATATTACCAAGCATGTCTGTCCAGTGCCTCAGTTCTAGCCCGCCTGCATTGGATCCGATGTGGACCCGCCCAATGGGGTCCGACTTGGAGAGGCGGTCGTAGTCCACAACAGTGAAGACCAGCCTGGTTGTCTGAAGGAACAAGCATATAGGCCTAAGGTCAAAGCTACCAACAACACAGACCGGGAGTGACTTACCGGGATATCCTTAAACGGAACGTCAAAAACGAATGACTCGTTGAAGTATGGGTTCAGGGTCCGCTTCTTGACCGTCGTCTTCTTCTTCTTCACTCGCTTCCCTTTCTGCATCAAATATATTTTAACGAAGGGATCTACAATACACATCGACAATGAGTTAGGTTAGATTCTGTTTCAGTTACGCCAGAAACTTTTATATGTTAATAAAATATCCATAATTTCGAGCCGGAAGAAAATCATAAATACAATATCTGGAGATTAATTGCGATTAATGTAGTTTCTATTAGGTTTTGGGGGAAGTCACACTTTTCCGTGGAATAAAAATAAAAGCCACTAACCTGACAGTCCCCGGGGTCCCACGTCCATCTTTTTGAGCTCTTTGGCTTCTAGAATGATGACAGTGAGCTTGCCGGAGGTCGGGACATATCTCAGTGAGAAACAGATCTCTCCCAGCTTGTTCTGATTGTTGAGGTCCACAATGGGCTGGAGTGGCCGGGAGTCCTCGGCCGAGTTAGCAAAGTCGACCTGGAAGAGGAGGACCCTGACCTCCCCAATGGGGTCGTGTTTGGAGAACCGGTCAAAGTCATAGATAGACATCACGAGCGTCTTGCTCGTCACGTCACTGTAGGACAGGTCCTGGAAACAAAAGTAAGGTCATAGTCACTGCCTGCCGAACCTTGTTGTATAGGACCAAGACGTATAACCTTGAACACGAAGGTCTCATTGAAGACCGGATTCGTCGTCTTCTGCTGCACATGGGTCTCGTACGTCATGTTGGACTTCCCTTCTCGCGCCGGCAGGAGGTAGACTTTGGCGTAGGGGTCCGATGTACCGCCGGCATCAAGGGCAGGTAGGTCCTGGGCCTCCACCAGTGTCACAGCAAGTCGTTTGTCGATCGGATTGTGCTCTAGCTGTGTAGGGCAGAAAAAATGCTTTAGTCTGTTTTGGTTCAGGTAATAATTCAGGAAAATTAAGGTATATTATTCGGTTTAAATAGGTTTCGTTATGTTAAGCCCTCAGTCCTACTGGTGAAACTATTTACTATTGATAGATTAGAGTAAGTTAGGTTGTTAGGTTTAGACTACCATCAGTTGGATTACGTCTGCATTAAATTACACGATAGGTTGGGCTCGAACTGCATTAGTAAAGCCGCTTTTCCGGCAAGAAAAATTGGGAATGTAGTAAAAATAATTTATGACCTTGAACGTTAATCTGCCTAGCTTGGGGTCCACTTCGTCCAGGAGCTCCTCAACGCCGCTGATGGTGCTGAGCTGAGTCTTGAGCTATTTAAACAACAAGATTCAGAATTACACGCTCTGTTGCTACAAGCGCTAACGTTACAATTTGCAGCGCTGAGTATAATGTTAATGATCATGACTCACGTCTCCCTTCCCAGACGATTGGCCCTTGATGCTATCTACCCGGACAGACTTGAGGGAAAGGTTTTCTGGAATGACGGACTGCTGGCGCGACAGCTGCGCCTGCTTGTTCCTTCGTCGCTTACGGCAGAACCTTCGGATGCACTCCAGGCACCCGCCTAACGCACTCATTCTTACCAATTTAAAACCGTGGAAAGTTGTGTAGGGAAGTGCGGATTATGGCCAGAGACTCCAGTACTCCTCCTACTATTTACTTTAACTATAATATGCTCATGCTGTAATTGGGATGCGTAGGTCCTTGTACACAGAATTTAGTACGGAGGAACTCAAAGAGAAAGAAATTGCGGACGGAAGGACCGAATTAATTATTACTAATTAGGAGCCGAACTTATTGGGGGCTGGAAACCGCAGAGATATAATTACGGTGCCTTGTTCCAGGGCAAGGTTTCCTCCTCGCTGCTGCTGCCTCAGCATTCCATGACACTGAACAGTCATTTAGTGACCGTAGTTGTACAAGGATGATAATGATAAGTGACTCATTATATCGTACATGCTTCATGTAAATATGTATATACAATGTCGCACAACAATTTTATGAAGGCCTTTGCAGTATTTCGCAAGATATTAATGATATTTCACACTTCAACCAGGAAAATGCAACGCAGTTTAGATTAAGGTCGGATTTACAATAAGTTATGTCGGGTTTAAGGTCGGAATAGGTTATATTAGAATCCGTTAAGGTCGGATTGCGCAAGGTTTGGTCAAAGTTGGAATACAACGTTCGGTTAGGTTGGGATAATAAGGCTGGCTTCAGAGTGGCTTAGGCTGCGTTCAGGTCGGAATCAGCTATGTTAGGTTTGGTTAAGGTCGGAATAGGTTTGGTTAGGTTGTTAGGTTTACTTAGGGTTACGTTATTGCCCAATCTTATTACTATCTTATCGTTATTATTGTGCAATCTTACATACCTTGTTTCGTTATACCCATACCCATTACCTCATTTAAATTGTGTAACTCAAGAAATCGTAGTTCCCTTCCACGGTAACAAAATAAACCCTTATAGAACAATATTTATACTGATCCAAACAAATGAATAGTCTGGAAATCAGATAGTGAACAACGTATTACATAGGCGCATTCCGAACCGTGATATAATCACGCCGCGCCGAACTTCTGACTGCAGGGGTGCAGACTAGGTACCGGCAAGGACGACATTTCTTTAGCCCACCTTCCCCTGTACCGTTCTAACGTTCTAACATGTCAAAAGTTGCCCCATTGAAACCTGTAGTCCCGCAGCTTGTGATTAGTCCGCCGGACGATGAAGGTAACGCGCCGGATGATGAGGCAGAATTTGCAAAGCGGGTTCGGCGTGGACGGCGGCACAGCGACGCGGCCCTTCAATCCCTTGACACGAAGGACGAGGACCCTGACGATGATGACGATGAAGAAGAGGTCAAGAAGAAGAAAGTGACGGCGGAGCCCAAGGAGCCCAGTATCGTTTTCCCGCATCAGTACTACCACACGCCCGGGCGGAAGAAATGGTTTAATCGAAAGGTATCCGCACACAGGAAATAAACATAATAATTATATGTAGTAGCATAATTGAATACAAAGGTTGACTTAAATAGGATTTCCTGCTCCTCATTGTTGGGATCTGCGTGGGCGTGAGCAACGTGAGTGAGTTTCCGATCGACACGCTGAACAACGGGGGCTCGGCCTACTTCATCCCTTACATCATCATGCTCCTGACCTATGCCCTCCCTGTGATTTATCTCGAGATCATCATTGGACAGTAAAGTCCTTTCTCATTTGGAAATTAGAATAAAGTAGAACTAATAGAGGAACTTTCTTGAAGATACGTCCAACGAGGGGTCCTCGGGATGTGGAAACTCTGTCCCATGTTCAAAGGGATCGGGATCGCCATCCTGTTCATGACCTCCCTCTTCCCCTTCTTCTACACAGTCCAGATCACCTGGTTCATGTCCTTCATGTGGAGGATGGCCGAGAGCAATCCCATAGACTGGATGACATGTGGAAGGGCATGGAACACGCCCAACTGTATCACGGTTAGGGAATCTGGAGCCTAATACTATGTACACTGACATAATAGTAGTTGTCCCACTTGATTGACAAGGTATAGTTTCCAGGTGGCAGACTACATTCAGAAGAAGGTCCAGCCCAGTACCCTCGGGAACGCCACCCCGATCCCAATGGAGAACCTTACGGGCCGGCTCCTGGCCACCGAGGAGTACTACCGCCTCAACGTCCTGGGGGAAGTGCTGGAGAAGGGGCGGACGGTCCACGGGCTCTATAGCATGGGCCACGTCAACTTTGAGCTCGCCATCTTCGCTGGGCTCATCTACATCTATTCCCTCCTGGCCCTCGGGTTCGGGCATCGCGTCAACGGGAAGCTGGCCTGGCTCACGGTCATCCTCCCCGCCTTTGCTATCGCCATTATCACGTTTCGGGGGATCAGCCTGCCGGGCTCCTACGGCGGGATTGACTTCCTCCTCATACCCAAAGTGGCCGAACTCAGGAAGCTCAGAACCTGGAAGGTGGCCAGCTTCCAGTCGGTATACTCAACGGGGGCCGGGACCGGGCTCCACATGACCTTTGCCAGCTACAATGACTTTGACCGCCCGCTCCTCAGATATGCTCTCATGGCCGTACTGGTCGACTTTGCCTTCAGTATCCTCTCAACCTTACTTGGTGCGTACTCAGGTTACGGGCTTTGGGCGCTTAAAACAGCCACAACAAAATTCCCACAACCCGTTTACAGGGCTCGTGGGTGGTTCCAAACAGGTCTGGGCGTTCCCTGTTTGGCACAAATCCAACTACATTCGAGAACACGATGTTGTCCAGCGTTGTCGAAGTGTGTAAATGGGTTGTGGAAATTCTGCTGGGGTCAAAACTAGTTGTGGTTCTTTTAAATGGCCAATCGTCGTTTTCGTGGTAGGGATGTGTATACCTAATTCAACTAGATTCACGACTTTGGCAGTTTCCGATAAAACCTATATTGTTTCGGCACGCGAGTTATTGGGCCATCCCTAATAGCTTTCTTCACATCCAGCATTCTCGTACTTGGGCAACGTAACATTCAACCTCCAGACGAAGGTGGAGTATCTGACGGATACAAGCGCAGCCGGCGGGCTTGGAAAGGACGGCCTGGGAAGGAGCTTGGTATTCGAGATTTTTCCGGGTATCGTAGCAGGTTGAACAAATTATTTAAACATAAATATTAATTCAGCCGGCATAGCAGGATCCGTTTTCGTAATAAGTATAAGTCTAATCTTTAGGTTGCAGATACAAGCAAGTACTATTTGTAACTTGATTTTCTGTTGAAATTCCAGCGATTCCAGGCGCCAAATTCTTTGGATTTCTCTTCTACTTCATGGTAATGGAGATTGGGATCGACAATGTCACTGCATGGTATGCGTCTTCACAAATGTTTCCGTCGTGTATGTACTGCGTACTTGTCGCTCCCAATTTCTGCCCAACCTTTTGACCTGCTCCTTAGTTTCGAGGTCTTCCTTACCGCCTTCATGGATGAGTACCCGGAGTTCTTTAACAAGTTCCGTTTCGGGCGGATCGTGTTCCTCTTCACGATCCTGGTCGTGTCCCTCGTCGTTAACCTGGCCTGTGCCTCTCCGGGCGGTGTCCAGTTCTACCTTATCCTTCAGCAGGGATTGGGTGGGCTCTGTATCCCGATTGCCGGCATGCTCTTCGTTATCGTGATTTCGGGCTTTGTGGGAACGCAGGAGATCCGGAACGCCATCGCGGCCATGGACGGCCACGTCACGTTCTTCCCCTTCTTCCAACTATGCTGGACCATTCTGACGCCCGGCTTCATTTCCGTGGTCGTGGTCGTTGGGATCATGGAGAGCTTCGCGGTGGAGCCGGACTGGTACAAGAACCCCTTACCAGCCACCGGGCTCTTATTCATCTATGCCATCACCTATACGCCCTTCCTGGCCGTCCCCATCTATGGGCTCTACTACATCTTCTGGAAGGCCAAGGCTCCGACTTTGAGGCTGGTAAGGCTTTTATGCCCGGATGTAATTACCTACCTAATTGTACATGGGCTTCTATATAGAAATGCCTGATGGGAATCACGCCGGAGCACGAGCACGAGGAGGTGTTGGAGACCGGGACCGGGTTCCGAGCCACCTGCGTCCAATGCTGCTGCCTCTCTCTGATCTTCAAGAAGAAGATCGCCGCCCCGATCGCAAATGCGACAGCAAGAAGGCGCTTATCAGCATCAGAGGAGCTGAAGGCTGTCTCAAAGGTCACAATTTCTGAGGTGGACCCGGAGCCGGATTCCAATTTAAACATCAATGACGGAGGAGCGGCTGTCACGGATTCCACCTATACCGTTGGGACAATTGATGAGCCGGTGCCTGGGGAAGACAAGAAGAACATGGACCCTGAGGACGTGGGCAGGGTCTCCAAGTTCTTGAAAAAAGGGAAACATTGGAAGGAGGCACCCATGGGACCATAAACTGATTACTGCATTGTCTTGATAGGCATCGTCTTCATAAATACATAGCTAATGTAACCAGAATTATTAGCATGCGAACCCGTACATAATGTCAAAAAATATTAGTGTAATAAATCTGCTCTGAAGTCGAAATGTTCTAATCCTTATACTGTACATATGTACCTGAACCAAATTAATACGGTAGTACGCGCAAAACTCACTTGGTGCATGTAATTTTAAAATTAAAAAAAAAACTATGTTGCATAACTGGGGATTGCCTAATTAGCAAAAACAAAAACATTTTTATCCATTTCTAGGGCCCATGTATAATAATTATTTGAAAGTTGAGTTACGGCGTCACATGTAAGTACCTTACAAATGCTTATGCTTTCCTACGCCGTTCCAAGTTATCAAGAAGAAGCGCATAATACAATTGACTTCACTAACAATTACAATTCTAGGCGCTCTCACTTTTACGAGAGGTGAACCTGCAGAAATTATTACCATTGTACTGAGCACAAATAAGAATGGAGCTTAGAATTCTGCTTCAAGTTACATTCCAGCTTCAGACCTTAACCATTTTGACCGTGTCAGCCTATAGATCGGCCCGGCCTAATAAAGGGCGCCTATCCCGAATCGAACCGAACAACAACGCTAGAGCCAGATCCTTCCAAGTTCTTAATCAGCCTAAACACGGTTTGCCCTCCAACCCAAACTTTAGTACTTGGATTCCAACAAGTAAGTTCTTGCGGCTCAAGCCCAATTTCCAGAATTTAAATATGATTTTTTTTTACTGCAGATAGACCCACAACCACTTGCGTTCCAAAGGGCCAAACCCGAAGAACTACACAAAAGCCCGAAATCAAGAACCCCTTGGAGCCTATTCTCGATTTTCCGGAGCCGATCCCTTCAGAGCCACTCCTGGACTTCCCGGATTTCCATTTTACGGAACCAATTCTGGACTTTCCGGACCCAGTATCCGCCCCGAGCCCTCCCGCTACAATACTAGATGAATACTACAAATATTGTCAGCAGAACATAAGCAAGGGTGGGAGCCGAGCGAAGACTAAACGGGGAGGCCGAGCCCGACAGGCGACGAACGTACAGAACCGTCAATTACTCCATTACTTCTTGCGGAACGCTATTGAAGAGAGTCCGGTCCCTGAGCATGAGCCGATCCACGGTCTAAGGTTGCTTCAAGAAACCGTGGATATTTTCAAGGAATTCTGCCCAAACCAATACGTACCTGCCCGGTTCTTGGACAATGCAGTGCGGCTATTTAGGAAGCTTCATATCCTGACGAGTCCCGGTCGAACAGAGTATTTGGCTCAAAGTCATTTTAATTGGACGCTTAATATTTTGAGAAAGTGTCGTGGGCGGCGGCGGGTTCCCTATTTCTCGGATGGATGTTCGGAAGAGGTGAGCTATCATTGTCGGAATAAAGCTAGCCTGAGCCCGATACTCACATTTCCGTTATTGCAGATAGTAGGCTACAAGTCTAAGAAGAACTGGCTATGTCCACCACCGGCAGAAGCCTTCAATCCACAAGAATATGACCCGCTCCTTGACATCATTTGGCACGCCTACAATGCGGTTCAGTCTTACTGTTTCCAGAACTTTCACGAGAGCTACCGAATGTTTCACAAGTACGGAATGGGGATTATGGATCTTTATAGCGAACCAATAAAAATCCGATGGTTAGTTTCATATATATTTAGGGGTACTAGTACTACTTGGAACTTGGAACAACGAGCCTAAATCGTTTTGTACGATATTTCAGGAAATATAAGCGTACAAGCGGGTTAGAGAAAGGTTTCTCATTTTGGGAGCGCCTCCTGGGACCCCATTATGAGCTCTACCTACGAAATATTGAGCGTTGTACGCATGCAGCCACACTATCGTCTACAATGTTTGTCCGGCGACCCAGGTTCATGTACTCTGGGAGCCTTCGACTGAATTACGAGAAATTACCAATTCCAAGTTCTAAGGTTCGTATTTTTGAAATTAAAATAAAACAAAAGACTTATCCTCGGCAATACTTTAGGTAAATTAGCGGTGACTGACGCTGTGGTAAGGAATGAAATACAGGAACGGGACAACAAGATTGTGGTGGCTCCGGTATACATTCAAATAAGAAAATCTATACGCTAACAATTTGTAGATAGTTCTGAGAAACATACTTCTTGAAGTAATAAAAACAATGGATAGAATTTATAAAAGCTTATTCCACAGACATTACGACGGTAGTGACATGCATAGATGTTATCAACAACAGGTTGCTTTATATATGTAGTTATTAAAGTGAGTGTGAATAATACTGAAAAGTAAAACCGGACAATGCTCATTTTAAGCTCTGATGTTGAAACATCAGGCACATTGCAAGTTCGTGATCTTTCCGACATTCCCTGTGCCCTTTCGCAACATGTTCCAACGTCAATCTCAAAACATTGGACTTGTCCTCAATCCACTGAAGCGCATCAGTGTGCTCATTCAGAACACGTACAACTTGGGAAATCTAAAATTCGAAGCAGGGGAATTTGAAAACATACCATTTCCGAATATAAATTTAAAAGTTAAAAAAAAAAACCCATTGCAGTAGGACTTACAGGGTCGCTATTGCCTACTCGACTGTTATGGTTGATGTGCTGAATGATTTCTTTCATGTCTGAGGACATTTGATTGAGCTCGTTGTCCAAATTCTCAGCCAGGTCGAACCTGAGTAAGGATTAATTAAAAATAAACGTACGTTAATTGCAGATCATCCGTCAGGTTCCCACTGCTCATCGAGCTTAAGAATAGTTCGTGCTCCTGATAAAATTGAGAAATGTTAATCACAGTTTCTTCCGCTCCTGTGGAGCAGTGTTCGGAGCTTGAGTCGGCAGACTGTTCTCAAGTGAAACAATGTATGATTCTATGTCCGCCTGGACATCCTTTACATTGTGCAAAACGTTCTCCATCCGGAACTGGTCACGCTTAATATTTTCCATCATTCCATGCAACTGGGTTACCTATGATCATGATCAATCATTATTAGAGCCTTGTGTTCGTGTCATTCGTTATCAAATACAAAAATCCGGCTCGTAATAAATATTTACCTTCTCGGCATTTTTGAACACGGTCCTATCATAAAAATTGGATTCGGTTGTTAGTTTAATGAATTCCTTCTCCTGATCATCAACGTCTTGAATCCACTTATTTACCAAATGCTCCAGTTGCCGATAGTTCGTCGTAACATTTAACGGGGCACGCGAAGTAACATTAACAGGTGCAGGTTGAGCCGAAGTGGCAGTGGCTGCAGAGTTAGAGGCACCTTGATTCGTCCTGTAGTCAATCAGAAAGGATTCATGAACACACGGAGCCTGAGTCTAATAGCCCCAGATACTCCGTAAATATTACGTCACAAATTTACGTACGAAGATGATGGCACGACAGTTGCAGTTGCAGCGTTGATGGGCGATATTCCGCTTGTTTTAGGCGCTTCTGACGGTCCAGGAGCATTACTTCCCGGTGTCAATGGTTCCCTTGGCGTGCTTATGACTGATGTCGATGCTTCTGAACCAGATGTCAGACCTGTACATATTTATTTGCACCTTTAAAACGGTGGTGGGTATGGCGTACGCGGTATGAATATGAAGTATATGTATAACAATAGCTATATTAGCTAACAATACCTATTCTAGACTAGAATCAGTAGAAAGCTGAATCCAAATCTTTTATCTAAATATTTGAACCTAATCACTTACCATTATAATTAGCAGGTCCAAACTGAAACATAGGAAGTTTTTCCTGTAACTCACTCATTGTGGAGAGGAAGGAAATGCCAAAGTTAATGTCTTCTTATCTAACTACGAACGAGGAAAAAAAATTAAGTTTTATAAACCTAACTTTACAAATATTCACGTAATATTCACGTCGTGTGTGCCAGTTTGCGTCGAAACGTCCGGAGGAGGTTCCTTATCAGTAGCGTCCCCGTGTTTCCCGCCTAATTTGTAAACAAAATCTGTGGAGTAAAATTGGGGCACGCTAAGACTATTCTTAATGGCATGAATTTAATTAATTAATTACTCTTTAATCATGTCCATCCCCATTGTCCGTTCAAGTGAAAGTAAACCAGGCCTGTTATTGAAACAATCGTAGGCATTAAACCCTTTCACTTTCGAATGACTCAACCTTAGAATAATTCAGTATGAATTGACTTATTGCTTTTATCCTTTCAAAATGCATAAAAGTACAGCAATTGACCTGGATATGATTATGTGAAAGTTGATTAAAGTTAGTATGCATCAAAAGCTGTTACTTTGTAGTGTAGATAAGGACTAAATTCTAATCCTCCTTAAGAGCAAGGGAAAGTGAATCATTTCCTCATTCGGACTCACCCATCTACTATATTTATAATGTTAGTCCCCCAAAATGCCGTGTTTTGCCTATTCATCTTGGCAATACTACAAATCATTCCACAGGGCCATGGTGGAGATAAGAAAGGGAATAAACGAGGGGTTAGGCTGCCCCGAAAAGGGGTCTTCCAGGTACTGAATCAACCGAAAGGGGGTCGTACGATCTCGAAGCCCATCCCAAAATTAGTCCCGCCTCCGCCCACGCTAGGTAAGCCAAAATTAATTAAACACAACTTTATAGCTATTTAATTTCATAGGTTTAATAAGTACATTGTGGTTGTCTCCTATCTATCCCAGCACCACCGATTGAGCCTGTAGAACCTGTTGCGCCAGTAGAGCCAGTTACAGTGGGAACTACTACAACGCCGAGGCAGAGCCCGCTCCTTGACTTCCCTGAAGAAGACGAGGGTCCGTTGCTGGACTTTCCGGATCCGCTTGATGCGGAGCTAAGGTAATGTCGTTGGTTGTTTTTGTTACGAAGAGAGCTTTGAAAATAACATACGCTTCTGAGCCCTATAGGCGGAGATTCGGTGGATACGACAAGGCCTGTGACACGGCTAAGACTGATGATTACAAGAAGAGGGCGAAGAGGCGGACCCGCGAAGGCAAGGAAGACATTGTCCACGAAACTGAGACCCAGAACCGTCGGCTCAAGCAGGCCCTGGTCAAGAATGCCATTGAGGCGAGTCCGATCCCGGAGCATAATCCAGTCTACGGATTCAAGCTCCTGGACCAGACCACACAAATCTTCCAGACCATCTGCCCCCATAAGTACGTGCCGAACAACTTCATTTCGAATGCAGTCTATGCCTTCAAGAAGCTCCATCACTTGACCTCCACCGACCGGTCCGAGTACTTGAAGCCAGACCTCTTCAAATGGATCTCGAACATACTGGACGAGTGCATGAATAATACGAAGCCGATCAAGTTCTTCCCGGATGAGGCATGCAAGGAAGAAGTGAGTCTAGTAGTTTGTTGCCAAGGGCTGTCTAAAGGTTAATTTTATTTCTAACCTTTAAACCCTGCTACATAGGTCCAGGCTTGGAAGGAGAAGAAGAACTGGATCTGCACGCCCTGGCGAGAGGACTTTAACAAGAAAGTCTATGACCCGCTCCTAGACCTCATTTGGCACATTTACAATGCGGCCCATCATTTCTGCTTCCCCATCTTTGACAGGGAGGGGGCGCAAATGCTCCATACTTACGGGATCGCCATCATGGACTTATACTCTACGCCTATCAAGCAGAGATGGTGATTCTAATTCGTCTATAACTTCACCAATAAAGCTGACAAACATACCTACTTTCAACAGGGAGTACAATGTGGAGGGGAATGCAACGGAAACGGAGTTCTGGGACATGATTCTTGGCCCAAACCATGATTATTACTTTAAGAACATTGAGCGGTGTACGCAAGGAGCGGCTAACCTGAACATGAAGGGGAACTTGATCCCAAGATTTGTGCTGGGCGGACCGGTTCGATACGACAGGGTATGTCAATCCTTTTCCTACTCCATACGTCCACAGGCCACAGGTAGGACCAGGTAGTCATTTTGTCATTTATTCAAAATTTCAGGACATACAGCTTGGGGTCATTCTGCCGACTACTGCATAAATTCCAAGAGATATTTGTCTCTACATATATCGCTATATATACGTTGTTACCTGTTATAGGTTAAGCCCGATGTTTAATTGTTACCTGTTTCTGAAATAAATCAATATGCTACAAGAGTGAGCGGCTTCATTTGAGCTTAGATTTTATTACGTGAGTAAAACGAAGAAGGCGATACGATAGGAAGTAATAAGATTTTGTTGAGGCACAAGGGAGACGAACAGCAAGTTGTGCCCTTTAAACTTGACTAATTAGATAGTAATATTCCATTCATAGTCGCGTGACTGAGCAAAATGAGATGCTTGTAGTAGCGGTGTGAAGAAAGTGGAAGAAGAGAAAGATCTGCTCACATGAGTGCAAAGCCCTCACTACACTCATTAATGGCCGTTCGGAGTGACTTATTAAAGTCCTCGTAGGACTTGTGCATGGAAAGACAAATCTCTGAGAAGCAAGTGTGGGCAATTGGGAGCTTCCCGGTCGTGTTAGCTAGCGTGATGCGGAAGGCGGGCTGGAGCTCCTTGAACCCGCCGTGTGGGAGGAGAGAGCTACCGGTCGTGAACTGGAGTAGCCGGCCGCGCTCCTCGTCAGTCATCAGTTGAACGGAATTAAAGAACCAGGGAAGGACCCGGAGTAGGTCACTGTCGGGAGCACCCGAGTCCGTCACAACATGGTGCCGCTTGAGGTCCTCCACGTCAAACGTACTTTTACCACACATGAGGAGCTAACAGGAACAAATGAAGTTGCATTAACAAAGCTTAGACCGTACCATGTCCCATGTCTTACAATATCCAAAACAGAGTTTCTGGGTGGGATTTAATGGGATTTAAATTAAGGGTATCAGCAACTTTCAAAAATTACGGTCGAATTCAATCACATTAAATCACATCCGCTCTGGTGGGATACATTTTTTAATCCAGGAAGTGGGTTTAACATATTTAAATTCCATTGTGATGGAATTTAAAAATGCTCAGATCTTAAGCACTACTTACCTCCAGTTCATTTTCGTCGAAATTTGACAGGAGGCCATCCGGAATGATCTCAGTGAGCCCTTTTAGAAATGAGTCAATTTCTTTCTGGGCCCGAGTCCCGAGCCGATACTGAGCCAATGCAGTCAAATACTCTTCCTTATTATCATTCGTTACTTGGAACTTGTTTCCGTTCGGAATTAGCTCAACAGTCTGTAGGCATAAGTGAAAGCACTGCATTTTAGTTATTTAGTTCCCAGAATCATCCAGTTTACGGCCAACTGACCTTAGTAAGAGATCCGGTTCCAGGGTCGTACTCCTCTTCTTGGAAATACAGATCCATGGTCGCCACATCATGTTGCAGGATATATTTAACTTTCCCGAGATGGAGCTCTGGGTCGTCTTGCTCAAAGTGCTGAATAAATACATTATGTATGTAACATAAGAATGTAAGCAATAAAAATCCTGACAGGGTCAAGTTCATTCCGAAATTTCCAACAATTTGTCCTTACCTTATGCTGAGGAGATGAGCCAATGAGTTGGGCGAGAAAGGATCGGCTAAACCGCCCATTTACCATTTGCTTGTAGTAGCCTCCCACAGCAGTCTCAAAGATGCACTTACCTTATATTTATTTATATTTTTATAAATATATAATATAAGTATATACTATATCAAAATAAATAAGTATTTATCAACACTTACCCACAAGCTTCCCTGCAAATTCGTAGTGTTTAAGGGTCCACCTTGAGTCACGAGCTGGGTTGGGATGAACGAGTCGGGAATTCCCGAGGGAGCAGAACATCCCTTTAGGATTGTTCTCAAACATTCGGGTACAGAGCAAGTCGAGCCATTCCCGCCGAAGGCCTCCGTCATCAGACCCTTCCTCTCCAGCAAAATTAACCTTGAACTTACGGCACCACTCCTTGGCTCCAAAGGCCTTCGTGACTTGCATGCTCTAAGAATATGGCGAAGTATTTAAGTGGAAATCGTTGGAATAGCTTAATTCAAGTAGTATAAGTAGAGTATATCTTACCGTGTCCACGAGATTCTTTCGATCCACAGAAATGGAGGCGAACAGTCTATTCCTTTCCTCACGGGCCAGGCGGAGCTCGTCATAGAAAAACTTTTGCTTATTCTCAAAGGACTCCGACCCGCCTATTAAAATTTAAAAACTAGGTGAAAAGTTATCATGTAATGAAGTATGTTTAACTTTATACATACAGTTTTCAATTCGTGATGTACATGAAAGCAATAATTAACTCAAACTAACCAAGTCTTTGTTGTAAATAGTGCGCAAACATCGCCGTCACTATTCGGAAGCTTGTTGTGTCCATTTCCATAGTCAATTTTGGTTGAACCCGATCATGAAGGGTAAAGGTACATTGTCTTGACTCCATATTAACAAGCATGAGCAGGATCTGGATTAACAGAAACAGAATAAGACTGTTGGTCGAAACTGTCATTCACGGAACTACATTACATAATTAGCAGCTGCATTTAGCAAGTCACCTTTGTCGCTGGGATAACCCGAAAACCCGCTAAACGAACAGGGAGAAAGCCCAGCAAATATTCCTTAACAGTCAGTAGTTTTGGAGAGACATAGAGGTAAACAGTTCTGGGCTTTCTTTGTACATCACAGTCAATGGCTAAAAGTTTGGCCTCATGGTAGACCGAGCCCGGAGTCTTCTTGAGGGACTCGGTCAGGAGGAAATTCTCGTCCGGGGTCAGAGACACGAGGTCAAACACACCGTTCCCAATTACTTTTTCTTGATAGGTAATAGTTCCACGGAAGAAGCCAGGAATGAATACTTCAGTTCGTAGCCTCACACATACTTTTGAAAATCCACAGTCAACCGAAGCGGAATTACACGGAGTGAATTCGTACGTCATTGTGTCCATCCGTTGGTCCTTGAAACTTTCGTCCATCTATCGAATGTTCAAGTAAACTTAAAAAACGAGAACACAAAAATAAGCTTTATATGCGAAACTTCCACATAAATCGAGCTAACACTCACGTGAGTTATAGTGAAGGAGAATTCAGAGACATTCAAGTCTTCGTTTCGGCAGGCGTTACCAAACCGATCCCTCGGCTCAATTAACATGGTATATTCGGTGCTCGTAATGCATATAATTGTTGGACATTTCCTAATCAGGGTTGACTGTTCCGCATCCAAAGAAGTCGGGGAAAACCGTTGGAGGAGCGGACTTAAGGTGGCATGCTCATGCTGATACATAACTTGGATTTCATAAATCCCAGCTTCTCGAACCGAAAATTTGACTAGAATATAATCCTCATTGGTTTCGAGATTGGCACCAAACTCACGAACATATGGCACGCTCTCATCAGTATTGCTAGCACCACTTTTACGGATTGAGACTACAATGTCTCGATTCATTAGGATGGACTGTGGGGTAGGATGAATAGTCGGCTCGGTTTGAGCCACGTTCCGACGTGAGAATATAGTTCGTCTATTTTCAGGCAGCTTTAGGAGAAATAACATTAAATATTAAATCTATGAAATTAGCGTATTACCAGTTAAAGCTTCAAAGAAATTAATTTTCCATACCGTAACTTTGAAAGTGAAAGTTTCGCCAACCTTCGTTTCCCCAAAATTCTCCACAATAATTTCAGGCCGCT
Organism: Hypogastrura burkilli; assembly: GCA_034696285.1. NCBI lineage: Eukaryota > Metazoa > Arthropoda > Collembola > Poduromorpha > Hypogastruridae > Hypogastrura > Hypogastrura burkilli. The sequence continues at coordinate 10,484 of JAQFZY010000009.1, read as the reverse complement.
TGAGAAGGAGGGTTGTAATTCGCCGACGATGACCTTCGGGCTGAGGTGCGGCATTGTGAACCTGCCCTCTTCTCGGATCACGGCATCGGCCCAGGAAGCAATCTCTCCAAATCCCTAACCCATTCTCTCCATTTTGAAAAAGTGCTTGTAGTTTTCGAAACAAATACAGAAAACCAAGAAGGCACAACATAGCCGCAACTAAAAGGAATATGCACACAAATAACTCCATTAATGCACAATGAAAATCAATCCCCAATGTAACCGAGGCGGATTTCAAAACAAGAAACTCTAGGCACCACACCATCTTTTCAGTTTGGATTGAAAATAATTGATTTTTCTCTATCTTTACATTTCAAATCACAAGCCAAACAGTTCCGAATTTTGGATTTGCTGATTACCAGCTGAGCCGGTTAAATTGTCAAACGTACACTAAAATTTGTTACAGAAAACAACGAGTTAGGTAACCGACGGAAACACTATATTTGTCATAGTCTTATTCTTACAATATAAAAGAAAAAGTAAAGCTTATCTCCCGAAACTTGCACCAGAGTCAATGCTTTTGATAAATGGATTGAAATAAGTACATATAAAGATACCGCAATAACTTATTTATTGGTGATAATAAAATTCTTCAATCTAGGGTACGGGGAACTGAGGAAACCATATTAGTACAGTGCAATTACCACTTCGAACTTCGAATCGAATGAGGAATGATATATACAAGCAGGTAGTATGTACATAGTACTGGTACACTCAGGCAAGGCAACAAAAATAGACAAGAAGGTAATAGGTCATACGCACTGCTCAAACAACATTAAAAAATTCATAGAATCAATGATTGACCGTAAGAACTACTATTCGTGCTGTTATTATTACTTATCACGTTACAAAATTACAACCATAAAACACCAAGTGCTAAAGAGTTAGGAAAAAGATAAGTATTTTAACGCCGAACTTACCGAATATGAGAACTTGTTCTTCAACATCTGTAGACATTATTGTTCTGAATTATCATATCCGCTGCTCAGGAACTCAATGTCTTAGTCCAGACCCTGCTCTAAGGGTGAGTTCAACAAACAAGGTACCAGGCTCATATATTGTGATCAACAAGCAGCATAAGCACCAAGAGTTGTCGTACTTCGTAGTAGTATGCGGACAATGAAGCACCAAGCCGCCGAAATACTAGAAGATACCAGCAGAACAATTATTAAAACAGAAAGTTATTACATACAGGATTATTACAAAAAATCAAGGAACTGAACAGTTGGATTCTGTATAAAGACAACTCATGATCATGAATCAATGAACCAATCGTTTGTTAGAAATGAGACCTACTTTGTTGTCTGTTGATTGTTTGGGCAGTTGAACAGTATGCGACGCATACTGACTTAGGGTATTCGAATTCCATTAATTTACATATTACAATTTTTGTCTTTCAAGCTTGTCCCTATACTCTTCTTGTTCCTCACGTTTTCATTTTATTTCAAGAAACTTCAATTTATACGCATCCCATTAATTGTAAGCATAAAATAAACTGCACCATTGGAATGGCAAGAGCATATTCTGGTTTAGAGCCAACCTTGAATTGTTAATGTTTAATTTGAAAACGAAAACAAGGGATGTAGATGTATTTAAGTATGTATGTAGTTTAACACTTAGGTAAACAATAAATCCCAAAGTGATCAGTCAGTTTATCAGCTTGCATTTTTGCATGCATGCTATGTTCTATTATTCGATCAATAATCCACAACTCATCACACTTACAGTTGCACATGACTCTAAACACCATAATGACACGAAGTCACAGTCACAGTACATCACGCATGATACTTGACCGATGGCACCCACCTTTTCAGTTGTACATTGTAGTTTAGTGTCTTGATAATTAACGGCCACTTACACTTACCTTGGGTTTTATAATTAGGTCAACTAATACAATTATTATTGAAAAATATTTAATTATGACTTACGGTACTTGTACTTACTGACTACTGACTTTACTATACTCGTTCTGACTTGCTTGCGTAATTAATATTGTTATTTACTCAACGCGCTCAAGTTGTAGTTTCTATTTTTTTCAGAACTCAAAGTCACCACAGCAGATGAGACGACGAGACCTCCTCGGAGGAAGGAGGAACAGGTGCAAGGTGCAACTAAATTCATGATATAAGTATATTGTTAAGTATCTATAATCCTAATCACGGATCCAGAATCACGAGAACCAGAGATTGAAAATAGAGCTGAGTAGAAGTGGATGAACCATAACTTCAGCTGTACTCAATGGTAAGGTTAAAACAACAAGGCTATTCCTTTGTTTGGTTATTTCAGAGATAATTTCCTTTGTTAAAAAAAATTAGTATTACCCGTCTACTGATTAGCTAATTAATGTTCTTACTACTCAAAGCTGGAACTGTAACTTCGTAGTTTGCTCATATAATATTTTATGCTTATGTTATGTCAGTACTACCTACCATGACCATGGCTACCATTACTCAAAATGAAAATGAAGCATGAACCTTCGTGTAGTAGGTATACCCGCGTAATTACTTATTCTTATTTTCTCAGTAATCATTATCGTCACATGACCTTAACTTTTGTACGCAACAAGTATAATAGTACAGTATAACAGAAATGTACATACATAGATAGAAAGCTGGAAGCTTTTCGTGTTTTGTGCTTCGTGTTTTGTACAATACTTTGTGCCAATCAGAATCAGACATATTTACACCAAGTTCGATGCCACTTTAGGCGTATTAAAATTATATAGGTACTAGGTATATATTTTAGAACAATAATGATATTCGATCATTTATAATCAAACGCAGGTTTTGTTGCTTGACAACCAATCAACCAAACATGAAGGTTTTTATGTCAATTCTTGTTTAAGAGCAAGATCCATTGACAAATAGAGGTGAGGATACGCAAGGTTAACCTTTCAAACTTCAACTTTGCCGATTTTGCATCTGAACTACGTTTTTACTCCAACAAGGGAAAGGCACAAGGTATGTGCCTTAGCCACCTTCATCCTAATTTAGGTTAATTGTGACAGCTGAAGCTTTTCCAGTGCAGTGTTAAATACTTTTGCGGGTGAGTCTGCTGAGCGCTGACTTTTCACTTTTGCCAAATTCTAGTTGTATTTTATTTTTAACTTATTTTTTATCTTTTTATCTTTATATAACTATTTAACTTAAAGATTTTAATGAACACGATAAAATAATAAACCTTATCTATCGAAAATTTGCTAGGTTAATGAACCTTGAAAAAGAGAAACCTAGTAGGGTGGCTACACGGATTTTTTGTCAAATTGTAAATCGCTGAGATTTTAGAATAATTTTAACAATTCTGAACCAAATCATTTGTAACGGTGATAGTGGACTTGACACACGCCATTAGGCCAATATTGCATTGATTCAGATTACCAACAATAATAAATCTGCACAATACACCCTAAGTGCTTAATTGGAATGCTTGTTTATTAGTTTCGACCGGTTGGAAAATAATTCAACAGGATGCCTTAATAGGTAAATTCATTAGGATTACGTAACTAACGCGGTTTCTGAAATTTAACTAATTCAGATCAATAAATACACAATAATTATCAATTTTAGAGAGAAGATGTCCAATACCTAAATCGGCCACGACACAGACAGTGAGCTAGCCAACACTTTTTTTTTCAAATATTCTCAGTTAGCTAATAGGAAACAATTAGAAGAACAATCAGCATAACACGTTATTTCAGATAAAGATTTATACAAGGTAAATGGATGACAGCCAGCATGTAAGTTAATTCAGACCCACCTCACCGCCGATTCTTTTAGCAGCTACAAAGTTACTGAAATACTCGGAGTACAATTATATGTATATCTACAGCAATTTACATTCGGAGCCCTTTCATAAACCCACGGTTCGTTGTTCGTTGTGAAAGATTAGAAATAGAATACCTTGACTTATACATATTTTTGAGTAGGGAACTAAAATAACAGTTCATGTACTTCCAACCTACGCATTTATGGTTTGAATGCAGTCAGGTTATCTTTACATTTTTTTCATTATACATCGATATCAATACTCTAGTTTCAATTTTATCAGATCACTGGTAACTGGTAACGCTTAGTAGGCTGGGAAAACTGAACTAAAGTGGCACCTAATACACTACTACACTATAACCAGAGGTCAACTAGACTGTATATTCCCTTCGAAATATAACTCTATTGTAAGTCTCAACAAAACATCATCACTTTACTAAAAAAAAAAACAAGCAAAAGAAGAAAGCAAAACCAACACGGTCTAAAAAGAAAAACAAGCTCAAATGAAGATCTGTTATATAAAAAGCCGTTCGCAACCAAAATATCCAGGGAGTGCCTGAAGAATTCTCGAAACTCTCAGTGTTTGAACAGTCTCTTCGGGCGGCAATGCTTGGTGTATCTCCCAAGGAGCCCCGCAGCGTTCCGATTAGTATGAACGTGAACGTGGCCATCCATTACGCCGTTATTCTTGGGACAATACTTGATCGTATGGGACTTGTCCCCAGTCATCCCGCAAATAGGACAGACGTAAGATCTGCGGATCCCAACATTAGTAATGTGTCATGGTAGTACATATGTATATGTAGTAGTTCGCGCTTCAACTATCCGTTCCGTATATTAATTTAATACTTAATTGCTGAATTGTCAATTCTCTTACCGGAGCACCGGGCAAGAAGTTACTCCTTTGACATGAGTAACATGGGATGTCCAAACGTCCCAACTCTCTCCGTTTGCCCGACAGAATACGCATCCATTCTGGACCGAACGGTACCGATGCTTCTCCTTATTGGTCAATTTTGGGACGGCCCTATTAAGGTGCAGCTTCCCTGTCATATCCAACACATGATCCAAATCATTCTCATCCGGCAAATACTCAGTTTCCTTCCCATTCTCATGAAACTCCTTCCATAATTCGTCTACAAGCAAAAGCACAGATAAGCAAGCAAGTTTACAACAGACAAGTAGTAAGACATTTGCTTTTTGTTAAATTCTCAAGTGAGAATTTGCAATTCTAAGCATTTATGCACTAGTTAATCAGTAACACAGAGAATACAAAATAAATACTAATTCGTACCTATACAAGGTAATAGCAAAATACTTACCATTATTGTGTCCATGTCCATGCCCATAGCCCAGCTGCAACTGATGCAATCTCGCAACAGTCGTGTCATAGGCCACGTCCAGTCCCAAGAGGCGCTGAAGCTCTCCAATGATCGCCATGTCGTAGGGGAAGCAGTGAGACTCTGTGATCCCGATCCGAACTCCAGTTTGAATGCAGCAGCCATTCCCATTCCCATCATAGTCATATCCAGATCCAGAGGTGATTCCTTCGACCCGAACTTCATTTTGAGCATAGAGACTCGCGTCATAGTCATATCCAGATCCAGAACTGATTCCAGAGTCCGTTGGGGAGTCTGGAGGGGTCGCCAAGAACGGTGATTCAGGTGGACTTGACACCATGTAACCCGGGGAGGTAGACATCGGCGGCTGACTCATGAATGGGGGGTAAATCGGGCCGACCATTGGTCCAATACCAATCCCATTCGGTATATACTCCATGATGGGACATTGCTGAGGTGGAGGGAATGCTGGGAAAGAATAGCAGGGGGGGGCCAAAGGCATTGTCAGTGGTGGCGGTGGAAAGGGCAGCGGCAACAAGCCCTTGCCACCATTGTTCATGACTACGCCAACTGGTGCTGGCGGGTAGAGGATAGCTCGTGTCAGGAAACTCATTGGCTGCTTCATGTCCTCCACGTACGTGCTGTAGGAACAATTATTACGATGTGAATAAGTTGTAATTAAGTATTTAGTTCCATATAACATGTACTTAACATGTCATACCGTAATCACTACAAAGCTAACCTATCCCACGGCGCACGATTGGTTAGCTGTAGAGAATTACTACACTCGAACGTTGTAACCTAACCTAACCTAACATAAACATATCAAGAGTTAGGTTGTAATTTTATCAACAGAGTTCAACAGTTTTTCGTAGGGTACACTTATCCGAAATCTTTCCCATAGGTTATTGAATTCGATGTTAAACTTTATAGGTTAGGTTTGAGGATAGCTGGATCAGGAGCAGGGTTAGCATTTGGCCTGTTTAAAAACATTTTTTATTCATTAAAAAACATTGCTTTAAAACAAACAGTATTAAGGCCATAAATGACCAAGAAGATCGTTGTACCACCCAAGTAGTCAAAAAGGTTTGTATTATCAATTATTATTATCAGTTATCTGGGTCCGGGCTCACAATTCACAACCAGCTTTTATACGACCTCGTAATACGGGCATGTACACGAGGTGATAAGAAATTCAGGAAATGTGCCTGACAAAATGCTTTCGTATGTACGTATAATCATATGCGTACAGTGCGGAATAGACCAGGACCACACAAGAAGAGTTAGTCCATAGAACACATGGGCGTTTCCAGCCTCAAGTTTTGGGAGGGGTTTTGAGTAGCAGCGGCGAAATGTTTTGAATTTTGACGCTAAACAATGTTCGAAAATTGCTTTTTCGAGTCGATATCTGAATTAGTTGTTAAATTAACTGAGTTACTGTAAGTTGAACTCGCGTTCGCGTAATGCAACAATACAACTACAATCTACAAACTAAACTCTTAGTCGTATCGTAACATCGTAAGTCATGTCTGGAAGAAAGAGTAACGCTGTTTGGATGTATTATGAATTACGAGAGACTGAGTGTGGAAAGCCAAAATGACAGTTGATCAGTTCTACGAGCCGAATTAAATGCAAGCACTGTTCCACTGAGATGCTCGAATTCGTGGAAACGATGAAGTCCTATCCGGATAAATGCGATAAGTTCAAGAATAGAGACGCAGAGAGATCGATCGTCAGATATATTGCGTATTGTTGAAATCCATTTTCCCCTAAACAAGCGCTTAGGAGCATACAATAAATAGCTATTTAGTAGCCATACATCGTAACTATCCGCATTAGTGTTAATATATTGTTTCTAAGCATATACATTTTTTAAAAGATTGTTTGTTCTTTGTATTATATAAACAAAAAGCAGCTTCCTTTCGTTTGTTTTTGTTAGAAAAAAAGTATTTTAAAATAAGTATTTCTTTTGTTTTAAAACAAAGCGAATAGTCGAGTCGATGGGGTGAGAGGTGAGAGCCTTCACATTTCACATACATAGCCTACATCTTCAGACCCAGGTAGCTTCTGATCAGAGTCAGCAAAAAACATGTTTTAACCTAGTGACTGACTTAAAAAATTATAAATATGTCATAATATATAGCATTTAGAACGGCTAACCTTTAATAAGTAGTAAATAAAATCAAGGATTTTCAGGTGCATTTGACATTGATTAAATTCTACTTCCTAAACTGAGCAATCAGTACGCATAACGGTACGCTGAAAATATTTAAAACAATAAACTATGTATATGCACCTACCTACATATGTATATATCGCGTTTACGCAATCATAGAAACAGTAGGCAGGATCAACAAAGTAATACCTCAACCTGGGGTACATCACATTGACCCCTTCCTCCCTCATTCCCGGCCACGGAAAAATTGGAGGTCCACCTTGAAGCCCCTTTCCGTGTTGGCCTTGTGGTAAGTGTACTTCGGGAACAATATTCGCAGCACCTAAGTCCGAGTTACGAACAAACACCAAACCAGGAGAGTAGCTCGCTGGCAACTTCTGACAAAACTCTTGACACATGGTTTACCGGAATCGAATCGGTAACAGTAACAAAGGACGAATGTCTACAAGTAATAAATAGACACTACAATGGACTAATACACGTAATAAACGCAGCCAAGATCTGATCTCTTTCCAAAACTAAATAGTACTGAACCAACGACGCACTCGCCTCTAAGAAACCTCAGCTCAAACTGACGAGCAGACAATTTTCGTCGTGCATTTTCATAGGCTCCAGAGGAAGCGAATAGGTCCACCCACCCGTCGATTGTATAATTGCAGTAAATCCTAAAAACAGCCATAAAATAGCGAAAATACCCATATCTCGTTTCATAAGGTTCTCTTATCAGAAGACGTGCTTAGACTACTGTGACGTCTTCGACCACCCACCCGGAATTCAAAACACGATTACCGTAAGACTCCTTGTAGAGCCTGGTCTCTAATGACCATTAAATTAACAGCCATCATATTTCGTTTAGCGCAATTCCGTTTTCTGCATCATAAATGTAAATTCTGACTAGTTGACCTGGCCATCCCACACTGGTCAATTTCTTGAATTTTTTGGCCATTTCCAAATTGATGGATTTTCTTGCGTCAAGTGGTTCCATAATAAATAATAATACATTTAAACATGGAAATATTAAGCCGAACCCGAACAATACACGGTAATTGTGAAAAAAACAGGTAATATTTCGGTTTCGGCGGGTTTTCTAGCAAAACGGTGACTTTCATGGGTGTAAGCGATTCCGCTAGGCTTACATTAGGGCTGCTAATCTCTAAATCTCGAAAAATCCCGGTCTCGAAATCTCGAAAATCTCGAATGGAAATATCGAATTTCGAGATCAAGATTCCCATAGTGAAAGCACATGATATTCACATGAAATGACAGCATTCTCATTCTCTCTGGCTCAAATCAGTTACTTTCGCCAAAGAAAAGTATGTATAGAGCGAAGAAGGTATAAATGCTCTTTTCTCAATACAGTCGACGTCCAAAACACTTAACATTAGTGTACTTGCGTGAGGTCTGAGTTCTAAGTACTTCTTTTACGAACATTAAGTTACAGAGTACAGAGTAACACAATACTTAATTTAGTTCGGGTTAAAGAGTTATTGGGAATTGGGAATTGACTTGAGAATGGAGCAACGGATTGCGGATTGTGAGTGAATTTCAGGGCTGGAATATAAGTGTAGTCAGTGCGAAGCAATAATAATATAAAAAAAAACATAGTCATTCTAACAGCGCAGCATGCTAACTTTAGTATATTCTGGTTTAAGTATATTATTAGTAGCGCAACTTAACTCTCGATATTGTCATTAATTGCTAAAAAACACAATTCAATTGTCGACCTGGTGTTGAAATATGAATATACATAGGTGCCCTACTGGTCGATTCAGCATGTTTTATAACCAATCTCGAAATCTCGAAATACCCGGCGAGATTAGCAGCCCTAGCTTAGATGAAGCGAATAAGAAAAAAATATTCAAATCGTATCATATTAACCGAGAAATTGACGATTTTCGGTTTTTCGGGGTCATGTTTAGAGGTCAATATCTTGACCGGATATGATACGAGCAAAATATGAACCGATTTTGATAATTCTTTTCTTTTAGACCAAAAAAGGTCTCATGAGATGATCTTGTCGGCCTGTCCGTCTGTCTGTTACACTTGAAATTGCTCAGTACAACTCAGATGTAATCATGCTTAATATCTAAAACAATTTCTGCTTTATGGATGCTTCTTTGCTCTTTATGTGCTCTATTAGATCTTAGTTATTATAAAACGGAACGCAATACATACCACGCTTGACGAAGTACTAAAATTATAACGCCTTACACTATATTTCTAGTCATACATGGCGCCACTACTCATGCAGTAGAAAGTTCCAACATTTATTACTTTAAAACATTAAGTTCACAGGCTGGGCCCGCGCCTTCGCGTGCAAGAATTTTACAAAGTTACAAGTAACTACCTCGCCTTCGGCTCGTGTCTTATGCTTGCGCACGCGGCTCCGCCGCTTAGCGGGCTTGGCTCTACGTTTGGAACTAATTAGTACAACTATTTTCTTTAGTAAATAAATCGATTACTTAACTCTACAAATAGTTTGATGTAAGCAAACCATGTCACAGAAACAAAGTACCTACGAACTGTTATGCTAGACGCTGCGCTGCGGGTAAGATTTAAGAAACAGACAGAAATAGAAAGCATTCAAGAACCTGCAGTGTCTAGCATCACAGTTCGTCGTTACTTTTATTTTGCATTTTTTCCTGCAGCGCAGCGTTATGAATGAGATTTCACATTTTTCTCTCCGCTATTTGGTTATGCTATCAAATGGTTGGACCACGTAGAGTTGTGCTTGGGCGGTATGCAGTGGCGTAACTACTATTTTGGCGCCCCGACGCAAAATCTTAAATCGCGCCCCTAACGAAATGCTGAAACAATTAAAATAGTTTTTTTTTTCTTTTACAGCGTTTGAATTTATGTATTAACAACTTTCAGTTTAAAGATATCGCCTTCTACGATTAATGTTCGGAAAATCAATGATTAAGGCCTGAATGTCCCTCTCGTTGGAACTCTCCATGTTCAAAATCGCAGGATACTTGAGGCGTTCCAGAGCCATTGTGTTCCTGAGATAGTTTTTAATAAGTTTCAGCTTTGAAAAGCTGCGCTCCGCACCACAAATATCGTTCAAAGAATTGAACCGAAACTAGATTTCAGACAGTACTTGTTCCATAATGGGAAATATACTGCTGAAAACCTGCGCCCTGTATAAAAAAAACTGACCTT